>VZTO01026197.1:1237-25684 GCA_013400615.1 Syrrhaptes paradoxus | reverse complement strand
ATTCGTGAGAATAAGGTCTATTTTACTCCACTGTTTTAATGAACAGAAGACTCCCACTCATATATATGCCAGAATGACGAAAGACCAGACAGGTCAGAAAAAGAGACAGCCATAGGAGTGCAACAGGAAGAGGTCCTGTGTTACAGAAGCCAGGTGGTCACATGCTGTGGAGCACATTCCTACATGAAGCCATTACACTGCTGATGGCCGGGTCCTGTCTGCTGCTTGTGTACGTTCATCTGCAAGCATTTGCTTGTGAATTGCAGTGGTTTTTTTCATCAATACTGAAAAAACAGGACCAAAGCTTTGATAACAGCTGTCTTCAGGTGCTGTGCCATTGTACTAACCTGTGAGCACTCTATCCACTCTAAATCCAGGCTAGTGTGTGTCCACTGAATGTAAGAAAAAGCCTGAGAACTGCTGGTTTGAATAAATTAATAAATTATCCCTGGCTATTTTGCTGGCTGAGGACAATGAACCATATCCCAATACTTACCAAAAATCCTTTAGTTTTTCCAAGAAGTTGGATGGGATTTCATTGGTAAAGATAATAGTTTCTATCTTCCTTCTTATGAAGCAAGTGAATCTATATAGACTCAATGAAAAGTTTTCACTTTTGGAGTGAAAAATATTCAACAGTTGTTGCTGGGTTGAAATAATATGACTGAAGATTACAGCACACAATACAATAATCAATGCCAAAGACATTGCTCAGCTCATCAGTAAAGATGACAGTGTACTGGTGAGTCTGAAGGGTAAACATGGTTCTACAAATTTTCAGAGCACTCATGAAATATGAGAATTGGCTTATACTGACACAACTGAAAGTAAAACGTTATGATTGATGTAATTAGTGCCAGTTACTTATGTAAAGCAAATAGTATTACAAAACCTGGCACATGGTGACATTGTATTGTTATCACAGAATTTCTTACCTTTTCATTTTGCTTTAGCTTCAATTTGTAAATAAGAGTAAATTTAAAATAAATTTTAAGTGAATTTAAAGTAAATTCATACCCCCTGTAAACTGGTGTAACAACTATTGAACTACAGTACGGATGTATCTATGCCAAGTGGAAATGCAGTCCCTAAAGGCAATGCCTCAGAATGAAGGTTTTCCTTTGTAAAGCTCTGCCTGTTACAGAATCATAACTTATTCACTTGGAAAAATGTCTCTCTCCAGAAGAAAAATTACTTGGAAGCCACAGGTCAGAGAGAATATAAAAAGACCTTTTAAAATTCCCTGTCATCGGCTATGTCTTTAAACAGTTATTTTTTTAGAAAATGTCAAGTGAAATATGACATTGATTTTTGTTTACTAAGACCTTAAGGTCTTTTCCAACCTTAATGATTCTATGACAATACAAATTCTGCAAGAAGAGCAAACTACAGTTTATTAGAAATAAGTGAAGAGAAGGAACAGAAAGAGAAACTTACCCTGTTTGAGACCAACAAGTCAATTTTTTGACAGCTGTTAGTCAATGGAAGAAAATAGAACTTCATTTGTCTCTACTATACTGGACTATATTCTTTCAAGCACAAAAAGATGTTTTTAGTGTAAGAAAATGCCCATTGCATTTTCTCCTGCTCTGGGAGAGCATTTTCTTATTGCTTATGCTTTGGGCAGTAAGGCTTTATTCTAGGGGCTGATTTTTGTTGGTGCTTGCTCCAGCACTGCTTAGAAGAGCCCAAAGGCCCATTTAATGTGCCCTCTAGATTTAGGCTGTTAGCAATGATATGTGAACAGACTTGTACGAGGTATTTCAAATTGATCACCTGTTGGAAAATTCCAGCTTCTAAGCAATTTCTGATAAAGTAGACAGTCTATATAATGTTCTTTACATTAATCTAAAAATGTTTTAAAGACTGCAGGTTCTTGGAAGCTAATTGCAGTTAAGATTTTTGGGATGTGTGGAGTATAGCATAAGACTCTAGTGGGTTGATCTCTTTAGTCAATTTAATTAGGAAAACCTAGATTTATGACAACCTGGCTTCAGCATGAAAAAACAATTGCTAAACAAGAACAAGTCTTTTGAAGGCTAAGGATATGACAGATTGATTCTGTAATGAGTACAGAAACTTGTTTTTCCGGTATGCAAAGTGAATGGCAAGATATAACTCAATCCTCCAACCTTTTGTTATAAAAACGGGCCCATTAACCTCAGTAAAGATTCTTATGTGACTGAAGTTTTCAGGTATTAGCCTTCAATAGGGTTTTCATTACTTTTCTGCCTTTTTTTAAATCCCAAAAGAATCAAACTATAGAAACTAATTTTTCCATTTGTTAATGGAGAAAATGACAGGTGGTTTACTCTCCCTCTGTTATCACTCCTGCCCCTTTGGTCTGTCTGTGATAGGAGGTAAATTCTGGAAACTAACCTATATTATTAAGCCATCCCCCTAAATAAGACTTAGTATATAATTGTACATATATTTTGGAAAAAAAACGTAGTGGATAGTTTAGAGATTTCATGAACATTCCAGTTAGCCTGCCTTAGAGAAGATCAGCGTGGTAATGGAAAAACAAGTATGCAGGTATATGGCTGAATAGTCATAACAGTGAGTTCCCTAGAGTTGTACTCAACTACTACCTTCAAGTAGGTTTCTTCCTAATTTGCTCTATTTTTAAAAGGGAAAAGCCTTGTTAGATAAAGATGTTTGCTGCTACGGTTGAGTAATGTAAACATTCTTAGTATTAACAGAATTTTAATGTTACCAGTATTGTGGAGAAATGTATGTCTGCAGTGCACCAGTGCCTAAGAACTTAACTGAGAAGGCAGTGATTTAATGGACAGAATAAAACACTACTTGCTTCTGCATGGCAACCACTGGTAGAACCCGTGCTCCAAGCTCTACACTGACAGACACCTAGTCGAGCCCGTCTGTGAGCATGCATGTGCCTCAATGTCCCAAGTGTTTTAAAAATAGTGCTCACCAATCTGGTAGGCCTGTCTTCTCAGTGTTCTGGAAGCTCTGTGTCCCTTCTTCTTTAAAAACATCTGGCTTCCTGAGGGTAAAGGAAGCAGAAGGGGTATAATAAAGAGCCAGGGAAGGAGAGGGGCTCCTGGGGTGAAAGGGATGTTCTATGCCCAGCTGTGTCTCTGTCATGGTTTTGGATGGGACAGAGTTAACTTTCTTCATAGTAGCTAGTAAGAGGCTGTGTTCTGGATTTCTGCTGAGAAGGCAGCTGATAACATACTCATGTTTATAGTTCCTGCCAGGACAGTCAAGGACTTTCCAGCTTCTCTGCTGTGCCAGTGTCTGCAGGTGCAAAAGAAGCTGGNTTATTTTCAATTTAATTGTAGGTTAGTTATTAAATGATTCTTATCTCAACCCACTAGTTCCTTTTCCCTTTACCCCTTTATAAGTCTCTGCCCCCTCCCTGGGAGGGGGAGGGTGAGCAAGTGGCTGTGTGGTGTTTGCCTGCCAGCCGGGTTTAAAATCACAGCAGTCCCCCTTAGTGGCTCTGAATATTCAAAATCATCATGGGAGATGCTTCCTCTCTGCAAGACCAGCCAACGGGAGAGAAAGGGAGTATAGTGGAACACATTTCTGTTATAGTTTGGACAGGCTTCTCACAAGGATGAAGGATGAAACTATGGACGGATTTAGGCTCAACTGGGCATGCCAACAATGCGTAGTTCATCTTTCCTTGCAGAGTCTATGGAGAATCTTCTTTACTCTTGACTTCCAGACAAAGCAAAATGAAGTGTTAAATATCTTGACACTTTGGAAGGAGGACCACAGACAATAGGAAAATATTTGGAGATAGGCCCGATTGAAACATTTTAACTCATACTTTCTAGCATCCTATTCAGGAAATGGGTCTCAAGGCATATTAAATGTTGCCTTCATGACTACGAGGAGGAAAGGGCTGCATTTGTCCTAATTTTATAACTCCATAGTCAATAAAGATGCCACTTCATTCACAAGAAGCTTCATATCCAGCTACCCTGCTCCAAGAGGCAGGATTAGAAAAAATGTCCAAAAGTGAGGAAGTTACTGCTACCAGGACCTTATTTAAAACAATGTTTTGCTATGAATTCTTATTTTATGAAAACAGCACTTCCTTTTACATATACTTCTTCCAAATCTGTTTCACTGGGAAGAAATAATTTTTACATAGTGTCCTTTGTAACAGAAATATGAAGTAAACTGAAATCTATGTTTTTATACTCTTAAATGTAAAATGCAAAAAATCTTCATTTGACATGAAGAATTACAAATATATCTTCTAAAAAACCTAAAATAAGATGTTTAAGATTGAAATGGACCACGTCATGAATAGTCATTGTGCAGCTCTTGAGCCTTTTCTTCTTTTCAGCTGGATGGATGGTTAACAATAACAAAATCAGCTTTCCTCCCCAGTTCCCACCCCAGGCCCAGCTGATCCTGCACATAGCAGCTGAAGTCTATAATTTCAAAGATCACTTCTGGGCACATGCAGATCCTGTCTGACTGAGAAACATGATGAGAAGACTGGACTAGTATGTCTGCACTATGCTATACGGTTACACATGCACATGGACACTACTCAATGAAATCCAAAATCCTCTCTATCACCTTGTAAATCCATGCCTAGTTTCTCCTTGTAGGTCTTCGCAGAAAGGATCTGTCAGATCAGATGTGTGCTAATGCTGTTTTGAAGTAATGGAAAAACATCAAAACTATGCAGGTTAGAAGTTTAGATGTCCATTTCTTTCTGACAGTTTTCTCAAGACAGCCATTTCCTAAAATGGCTTCAGTCCCTCATTTCTTTGTCGATCCATTGTCAGAGAACTAAATCAGTCTTTGTTTCTCTGAATAGGGTCACTGTGTCAGGAAGTGACATACAAAAGACTTCCAGAATTATTAAGTGATTCCAGCTTCTGGTTTACTCATCAACATTACAGGCAGACAGCAGTCTCAAAAAGCAAGAACTTTTTTCAGAAAGACACTAAACTCTAAGAGTACTCTCACAATGCTTTTCTCCAAGAAGACACACTGAAACTACAGAATTTTCTAAATGAAACAATGAATTACACAGAGGTAAGGAAATCAAAATAATCTTTTTGAGATTTCCAGAAAGTTTCGAGTTCATTTCAGCATCACATATTAAAATATGCAAAGCTCTGACTGGCATTCTGTCTTTATAGATCAGTGCTGCTGTGTTATTTCTGCTGGTACTGGTTTTCTGAGTTTGTGCTTCTACTACATGTTGCCTACTGTAACATGAAAACTAATTTAATTCTCTGAAGTAAGNAATTGTAGGTTAGTTATTAAATGATTCTTATCTCAACCCACTAGTTCCTTTTCCCTTTACCCCTTTATAAGTCTCTGCCCCCTCCCTGGGAGGGGGAGGGTGAGCAAGTGGCTGTGTGGTGTTTGCCTGCCAGCCGGGTTTAAAATCACAGCAGTCCCCCTTAGTGGCTCTGAATATTCAAAATCATCATGGGAGATGCTTCCTCTCTGCAAGACCAGCCAACGGGAGAGAAAGGGAGTATAGTGGAACACATTTCTGTTATAGTTTGGACAGGCTTCTCACAAGGATGAAGGATGAAACTATGGACGGATTTAGGCTCAACTGGGCATGCCAACAATGCGTAGTTCATCTTTCCTTGCAGAGTCTATGGAGAATCTTCTTTACTCTTGACTTCCAGACAAAGCAAAATGAAGTGTTAAATATCTTGACACTTTGGAAGGAGGACCACAGACAATAGGAAAATATTTGGAGATAGGCCCGATTGAAACATTTTAACTCATACTTTCTAGCATCCTATTCAGGAAATGGGTCTCAAGGCATATTAAATGTTGCCTTCATGACTACGAGGAGGAAAGGGCTGCATTTGTCCTAATTTTATAACTCCATAGTCAATAAAGATGCCACTTCATTCACAAGAAGCTTCATATCCAGCTACCCTGCTCCAAGAGGCAGGATTAGAAAAAATGTCCAAAAGTGAGGAAGTTACTGCTACCAGGACCTTATTTAAAACAATGTTTTGCTATGAATTCTTATTTTATGAAAACAGCACTTCCTTTTACATATACTTCTTCCAAATCTGTTTCACTGGGAAGAAATAATTTTTACATAGTGTCCTTTGTAACAGAAATATGAAGTAAACTGAAATCTATGTTTTTATACTCTTAAATGTAAAATGCAAAAAATCTTCATTTGACATGAAGAATTACAAATATATCTTCTAAAAAACCTAAAATAAGATGTTTAAGATTGAAATGGACCACGTCATGAATAGTCATTGTGCAGCTCTTGAGCCTTTTCTTCTTTTCAGCTGGATGGATGGTTAACAATAACAAAATCAGCTTTCCTCCCCAGTTCCCACCCCAGGCCCAGCTGATCCTGCACATAGCAGCTGAAGTCTATAATTTCAAAGATCACTTCTGGGCACATGCAGATCCTGTCTGACTGAGAAACATGATGAGAAGACTGGACTAGTATGTCTGCACTATGCTATACGGTTACACATGCACATGGACACTACTCAATGAAATCCAAAATCCTCTCTATCACCTTGTAAATCCATGCCTAGTTTCTCCTTGTAGGTCTTCGCAGAAAGGATCTGTCAGATCAGATGTGTGCTAATGCTGTTTTGAAGTAATGGAAAAACATCAAAACTATGCAGGTTAGAAGTTTAGATGTCCATTTCTTTCTGACAGTTTTCTCAAGACAGCCATTTCCTAAAATGGCTTCAGTCCCTCATTTCTTTGTCGATCCATTGTCAGAGAACTAAATCAGTCTTTGTTTCTCTGAATAGGGTCACTGTGTCAGGAAGTGACATACAAAAGACTTCCAGAATTATTAAGTGATTCCAGCTTCTGGTTTACTCATCAGCATTACAGGCAGACAGCAGTCTCAAAAAGCAAGAACTTTTTTCAGAAAGACACTAAACTCTAAGAGTACTCTCACAATGCTTTTCTCCAAGAAGACACACTGAAACTACAGAATTTTCTAAATGAAACAATGAATTACACAGAGGTAAGGAAATCAAAATAATCTTTTTGAGATTTCCAGAAAGTTTCGAGTTCATTTCAGCATCACATATTAAAATATGCAAAGCTCTGACTGGCATTCTGTCTTTATAGATCAGTGCTGCTGTGTTATTTCTGCTGGTACTGGTTATCTGAGTTTGTGCTTCTACTACATGTTGCCTACTGTAACATGAAAACTAATTTAATTCTCTGAAGTAAGAGTTAAAAGATTATTTGTGACCAGGAGAAATAATTTTTATAATTTTGTCTGACTTGATATTTAACAGTCTGGGAACCTCTCTGAAGTCGCTTCTGTTTGAACTGTAGATCACATTCAAATAAATACCCAATTTTGCTTTGAAATGAGTATCTGTCAAAGCATTTGATATGGTTTCCTAATAATTAATTACTTTCACTGTTAAAATTATGGTCTATTTACAGTCTGAATTAGTCTAATATCTAGTCATTGCTGCTGAAAGAGAAACTTTGTTCAAAGTTTACTCTCCATGTGGCTCAGTATTATTGAAATGTAAATGAGTCGCCTTGTAAGAATATCTTTGTTGAACTAAACAGCCTGAGTTCTGATACCGTTGGAGTATATGGTCTTTCACTTAAAAATTTTAATGGTTCTTCTCTGAAATCCATACAATATACCTTTGTCTTCTTGTCCTAGGAATACAAAGGTAACGTCAAAAAACCCCTTCTAATTCTACAGAAGCCTTAACTCTTTATACATATGCTAGAAGTGTATTTAGCAGATACCTCACATCAATTCTCAGATCTTCTCCTTAAACCTTTACTTCTCACGATATAATCCTCCATACTGTAAATTTTATGTATATTCTTTAGTCCTATATATATTAATTCATACTTGGCTGTATGAATAATATATTAATAACCAGTTTTCTAAGTGATTAATATCGCTGACACAGTGACCCATCCTCAACATTCACCACTTCTTTGCTCTTTCTGTATCTGCCTTTATTGGTTTTAATTATTTTCTTCTAGAGTGTTAATTGTAAAATTTCAATCCTCAAAAATTTCTTAGTGACTTGGGAAACCAAATTCCTATATATGGTCTAGATATTAAGGAGGATGAAAGTCATTCAAGTGAATAATATTTTGGCTCCTAGAGGCTGAAGGTCTCTTGTAAACAGAACTTATGTCTCGAAATATTTTTTAAAATGTTAATATACGCCTCACAAATGGACTACAGTAGTTTTTGTTTCCCTCCAACACATGCAGTTACAGATTCCTGCAGTTTTCAAATGTATGCAGATTTTCATAGTATTCTGTCCTCTTTAATATTTGCTGTTTAGTGTCATATCCTACTACTAGGTTGTGATTCTATAAATGCTAATTCAGGAAGAAGTCCATGTGTGCGTTGAGGACAAGTATGAGAACGACACACTGTTGTGCATTAGCTTCGCACCTGTCACCTCGACTGCATGAACTTTTACTACCTGTCACATCATGTAGTTTCCTACTGGTAAAGCAGATCCCCTGGGACTTGCAGTGCCCCGTTACTTAAGTTCTTTTTTTCACCTCTGTTTTGGTTCAGATGTTTCTTTGTGTTTTCTGAATACATGCATTAGACGAGATGACTTGTCACATATGACAACTTATCTGAAGTTTGCCCTAATGATTATCAAGAGTTGTGACAGGTATTAAACATTTCTGCTTTAAAAGGAGAATATTCTTCTTGACAGAGCACAACAGAAGAGAGGACCTCCATATCTGAATCACCTTCAAACCATTACCCAGCGTCCCTGTGTTCATTAGGCTATGATCACACTTTATACTACCATCATTCTTTGAGCAGATCTAGAACTGAAGTCACTTTATCAAAAACTAATACTGTGACATTTGATTTAAGGAATTTTCCCTAACAAGCCTTTTCTTGCTGTCAGTTGTTAAATGATACTACTACTACTCCTAATTCTGTTCACAGTATACTGGATTGTACCCAAGCTGGACATTAAACTGTTGCAGGGAGAGGCTAGGATTCTGTGGCTGAATTCTGCCTATAACTCATATTCTAACTCATATGATGATAGATGTCAAGCTGATATCGCATGACAAATTTTAGAGTGTGAGCAGTTTCCCCCACTCTTCTCCCTCCACTCCAGATGTTCCACCTGAACTATAATACTGGTAATTACATGTAACCCACACATGTACAAAATACAGATACAAAGAACAATACAAATGAAATTGTCAGACACAAAAACACCCTAATAATTAAGTTAGTGGAGTTCTACAGATCAGATATGTAACTTTTGTTTTTATCAATGGTTTCCAAAGAACCAAATAATTTCATAGACTAAAAGCAAAGCAAATGATATTAGAAGCCTTTTTAACTTGGGCTTGTCATATGAGACAACTCTCAAAAGTACATTGGAATACCAGTTTTAACTGGCAAGTTACTTTTGCAGTTTTTTAGCAAGTGATTCTGTGATTCAGACAACGTCATAATACGTAACAGTAAGAAGGACATCACAAGGGTTCTTCATTTTTTTTTGTTTGTTTTTCCATTTGTTTCTCATATTTGGAGTAGTTCTGGAAATGGAATATCTTCAATTTCTAGTTAGAGATGTATGCTTTTTAAAGCTTGTTTTTTACATCCTAAGAGTACAAACAGAGAAAACCTTGGCTTCTAGCCAGCCATAACTTTAGATATTTCACGTTTTCTGGGTTTGTTCTTTTCTCCTATTGCTTGCTTCTAGGATTTTAAGTGTAGATTTTATCTATGTGTTTTGGATTTGCTGTTTTTGATTTTGAATACTTAGTCCTATGTACAATTTATGAGAAGGGAAAAAAACCAATGACAATCTCAGAAATTGTTAAAATGCTTCAAAAAAAAAAGTTGGTTTAAAATGAAAATACAAATATAGTCTAAGTGAGACTGGAGTGGACAGTTCAAAATGTAATTTCATATGTGATTAATATGCAAAGGCATTTTTAAAGTGCTCATAGCTACTCTGCAGCCACCCACAGACATTCCATGTGCTCCCCCATCCTTTCATTCTCTGTTGGAACGTGTTTACGTGTATCACAGTCCTGGGCTTTGAAGCAGCCGGACAAGCTATTTGCTTACATCTCCGTGTGATTCATATGCTGAAATGAAATATAGGAACACTCACCTCTAAGTTTGTCTTTACAAACACTACTCTAAGCCAATTTTCATGCTTGAATACTAGTTCTGTATATATGATTAACAGAATTTCCATGCTTTTTAAAAATCTTGACCCATCACAGCAATAATAATACTCAGCTGTGCTCCCTATTAGCTCTCACAAACTCCTGTCAACACTTATGTTATACAGCTAGTGACACTCCCAGTAAAATGCACCAAAATTTACTCGATGTAAAATGTATAAATAAGATGAATTAGAAAAAAAAAGAATATAAACCCAAAATGTGAAATATAGGAAGGATGAAATACATTACAGTGATACTTTCAAAGAAAAAAAAAAATACAAGTTTTTAATTTTCCCTTCTGGAAAGTATTGTTTGCCAGTATTTTATACTCCATCTGCAGTTATTGCAGGCATATAAAATCTTTCTCTTTTTCACTGTCTAGATACATATTATACATACAAAATAAACGGCACATATACAGGAACACACATGAACGTATGTAATCTATGGTTTAATTCCAATAAACCATATAACAGACACTGAAGAACTGTTCATCTTTTCTATAAACATGCTAACTGAAATGTCAAAATAGTACCCTTCATAAGATCTCTCTGTTCAGACTCTTGCATTTGTTCAAGTGCCATGGTACCCCACCAAATCAGTCACGTTAGTCCAAAACATATATACTGAAACATCCATATGAGCAACATTCTCTTAGCAGCTTTATTACATAGTGAAATAATTCCATACTTATTATCAAAATAATTTACATATTAAGATTTTCCCTTTGACTGAAACAGAACAGCAGATGCATTTTGTTGTAAATAGATGGATTGGGCAAGTGAGTGTGAGAAGAATGGCAGAAGACTTGGTAAGAGAGAACCTGGTATCAGGTGGGAAGGATTACTGGCTAAGTCAACAGTACCAAATTATTCTTTAAAAAATTACTGCAAAGTACAAAAGTACTCCACAACTGGAGGCTCATTATTTCTATTCTATGAGCTGAACTGACTACTTCTGCAGAAACTACTGCACCGGCATGAAACCCAAAGTTTAAACAGCAATGGAGTTTTGCCAGGCCATGCAGTGAGAGTGTCCAGGATTTGCTTTCCCTAAGATCACAACAACTGCTGCAGTTGCTGTATGTCACATTTCCTGTATGAACACTTCAATACAACTGCATTTCCTGGAGCCACCATTCAGGTTGGTTCACATACTGTAAAACCACACAGAGGTTGCCCCATTCACATACTTTTTGTCAAGCTAGTGATGTTTTGTGTTGAATCATGCACTAAGGAAGACTGGTTTTGAAATGAACTATTCCCTAGCAGCAATCTTGTCTCCCTGCTTCGGAATTTTGTCATCAGTGAACGTGAAATGTGGGTGCTGAAATTCACTATTTCCAGTTATTTTCTTTCTGACCTGGCCTCACTTTTACCTACCCACAAGGAACAGGTGGAGGTGAACTTGAACAACTCCCTATCAAACCAAGTCTGTCAGTTAGTTTGATACCCAAAATGAGAAAAAAGAAAGACTGTTCGAAGCCTTTGGGGCTCAGTGAGCTGACGAAATAAGTTATGCTGAGAAACTCAAGCCATGGATGACAGGAATTGCATTGTCTTGCAAAGGACAAAAGACTGAACACTTCACTTATTCTAGAGCTCTCAACAGGAGATGTGACTTCACTGCTACTGGGAAACAAGGAGCAATCACTGTCAGATGAATGGAAAGACTTATCATGGGGTACTACTCTGTGGCAATCAAAGTAGAGAGATCAGTAAAGGCAAAAAAATTGCTTTTAAATTCTTTGACATATTTGTAGAAATGTTGAGCAACATCCAGCAGTGGGGCCTTCCCCAAAAGACAGTTACTCAGAATCTGACAAAATTTTATAATCTAAATTAATTTTGTAATGGAAAATAAATTGAGATAATTTTTCCTTTTCCTTTTATTGGATCAGAAAAAAGTAAAGTTGCTGTAGAATTGTCTCCTCTTACACGTATTAAATATGGTGCTTGTGATGATACTGCAGCAACAAATTCAATTTGCAGCAGTAATACGTTTCAACAAAAAGAAGGCAACACAAGATAAACACCATTCAAAAAAAATTTTATCAAATGATTTATCTTAATATTAGAATAGACTTATTTATTTTTCTAATGAAAAGGGTACGATATCTTCTCCAAGGTGTGCTCTGTCACACCACTATGCCACTTGCAATGAGTGACATTTTCTCTGGTATTTCTTTTTTTCCATGGATGCCATAAAGTGCACCACATGACTATGAAGTGACATCTTTACTAACATGTGGTACTTACTTATCTCCCACAATTCCCAAGTTGATTGTTGGATAGCCATGTTCTTGGATTGTAGCTAGGAGAGTTGAACGGTTACTGTCCCGAATCTTTCCTGGCAAGAGGTCATCTTCAGGATTCAGTAGCTATAAAACCAGAAACACTTTCAGTCAGTCTCCTTGGAATATTGTGCCTTTAAACAAGTGAGAAATTTCTTCTTGAGATTGGACAGGATATTCTTAAACACCTATCATAACATATATATGTAAAGTGATTTAGTGAATTTAAATTACTAATATATGTAATGTGCTTGTTTAGCCCAACCCTCCATGTTGCTTAGTTTGTTTCTATTGGTTGATGTCTGCAACATCTTTCTCCTTATGAGTACCTGGCTTCTAACCTCAAACATTAAAAACTAAACCACAAACTTTAAGTTTCCAAGTTATTGCTTCTATTTAAATGGTTTTAAAGGAACCTTATTGCTAACCAGATTTAAAGGTATTAAAAGAAATTTTGAAGTTCATGGTCTACTGACCAATAAAGATGTTTTTTAAAAAAAACAATCTGTACTGGAATAATAGACAGAAGCTTAAAGCTTGATTCTTATACAAATTACTATTTTGGATGAAAAGCTTTCTCTCAAGATAGTATCACAGCAATTGCCTTACATGTGTTACATATTTTGGAAGTNGTGGCAATCAAAGTAGAGAGATCAGTAAAGGCAAAAAAATTGCTTTTAAATTCTTTGACATATTTGTAGAAATGTTGAGCAACATCCAGCAGTGGTGCCTTCCCCAAAAGACAGTTACTCAGAATCTGACAAAATTTTATAATCTAAATTAATTTTGTAATGGAAAATAAATTGAGATAATTTTTCCTTTTCCTTTTCCTTTTATTGGATCAGAAAAAAGTAAAGTTGCTGTAGAATTGTCTCCTCTTACACGTATTAAATATGGTGCTTGTGATGATACTGCAGCAACAAATTCAATTTGCAGCAGTAATACGTTTCAACAAAAAGAAGGCAACACAAGATAAACACCATTCAAAAAAAATTTTATCAAATGATTTATCTTAATATTAGAATACTTATTTATTTTTCTAATGAAAAGGGTACGATATCTTCTCCAAGGTGTGCTCTGTCACACCACTATGCCACTTGCAATGAGTGACATTTTCTCTGGTATTTCTTTTTTTCCATGGATGCCATAAAGTGCACCACATGACTATGAAGTGACATCTTTACTAACATGTGGTACTTACTTATCTCCCACAATTCCCAAGTTGATTGTTGGATAGCCATGTTCTTGGATTGTAGCTAGGAGAGTTGAACGGTTACTGTCCCGAATCTTTCCTGGCAAGAGGTCATCTTCAGGATTCAGTAGCTATAAAACCAGAAACACTTTCAGTCAGTCTCCTTGGAATATTGTGCCTTTAAACAAGTGAGAAATTTCTTCTTGAGATTGGACAGGATATTCTTAAACACCTATCATAACATATATATGTAAAGTGATTTAGTGAATTTAAATTACTAATATATGTAATGTGCTTGTTTAGCCCAACCCTCCATGTTGCTTAGTTTGTTTCTATTGGTTGATGTCTGCAACATCTTTCTCCTTATGAGTACCTGGCTTCTAACCTCAAACATTAAAAACTAAACCACAAACTTTAAGTTTCCAAGTTATTGCTTCTATTTAAATGGTTTTAAAGGAACCTTATTGCTAACCAGATTTAAAGGTATTAAAAGAAATTTTGAAGTTCATGGTCTACTGACCAATAAAGATGTTTTTTTAAAAAAAACAATCTGTACTGGAATAATAGACAGAAGCTTAAAGCTTGATTCTTATACAAATTACTATTTTGGATGAAAAGCTTTCTCTCAAGATAGTATCACAGCAATTGCCTTACATGTGTTACATATTTTGGAAGTCAAACTACAAAACATACGTATGTAAACATATTTTACATATATTAGGAATTCTTTTGTAGGACGCAGAAGGACAATGCAATATTGTCAAGAGGTAAATAATAATAAGAATGTGTCTGTCAAAATTACAGTAATAGTGTTAGGTAGCAAGGTAAGAATAACCTAAAGTGGAGCATGGCTAGATTTTGATGCTTTGGCTGGCAGCTCTATTTCTCTGAAGATTTCCTTCGGATGATTAAGAAACCCACTGTGCAGGATCTTTTTTAACACGACACAAAAGAGAGTGCACGTATTGGTAAAGGTCACTTTAATAACATGCAAGAACATTCAGTCATACAGAAGACACTATTCAGAAAATCATCAGCTGCAATCCTTGTAACTCTTTACATTTTTTTTTCCTTTAGCGTTATGTTTCCTTCATGACAGATCCTGACTATGTTATGAAATCTGGCAAGATTCTGTCCCAGCAAGGCTGGCCTCAGCCACCCACAGTACCCCGTAGTCACACAGTAACCTTCATTGGGGTTGCGGAAGTTGTAAGGACACGGACAGATGACAAAACTCAACATATTAGAAGTTTTCAAAATTCAACATATTGAAGCTGTATGTTTGTGTGTGGACTTCAAAAAGTTTGTCTCAGAGGACAGGCAAAATTATAGGTCAAACTTCATTCTGTCTTTAAACTTCAAACTGACTTTACCTAAAGCCACAAGTTCTTTTGTTTTTGCGCTTCCTAGTCTCTCTCTGTCCTGCAGCAGGAGGGAATGAGTGAACAGCTATGCGTGTGCTTGATTGCTGGCCAGGGTCAACCCACAACATAGGTAAAATTAGTAAATTTAATTATTCTTGAACCTGCTTTTTCTGATGTAGTTAAGACAAAGCAATTATGAAGCTGGTCTGGAGTTCTACCATCAGGATTTCCATATGTGCTACAGATAAAAAAAATATTAAGG
Source organism: Syrrhaptes paradoxus (assembly GCA_013400615.1). Classification (NCBI taxonomy): domain Eukaryota; kingdom Metazoa; phylum Chordata; class Aves; order Pterocliformes; family Pteroclidae; genus Syrrhaptes; species Syrrhaptes paradoxus. The sequence goes on along the minus strand of VZTO01026197.1, from coordinate 10,406 downwards.
CACGATACTACAGTAAGGCATTTGGTAGTACTATTAGTTTTCAAAGACAGGTCACCTGCCATTTGCACTATAGCTACCAAGGAGTGCTGCTCAGAACAAATTACTCTTCCGGTCATGATTGGCAAGTATGAATTACAACCCTGACTACTCCACAGGTCCTTGCTGGCAGGAGGAAAGCAGCTGGCACATTGTTGGATATATTACCAAAATTTTGGCAAAGACAATGTGAGAGACTTATGAGAGAGCCCCGAGGGAGAAAACACAAGCAGCTTATTATGCGTCGATCACACACAAAAATACCTCATGTCAGCATGAGCTGCAGCTCAAAAACTGAGCTACTTGGGCACAGAGCAGAAGTCACTGTCCAAAACACTGTACTGTCCTGGAGAAGGTACAGTAATTGAGCCATTGATTCTAAATATACTTTTCTTACCTCATTCCCTGTTGACATGACTGCAACCACTGGAAACTTGTTAACTTCTACTTCGGTTACTCCAACAGTTGCTAAGAGACCAATCTCAGATGGGCCCATGTGGGTTCCTTTAGCCAGCACACATTCACCTCTTTTAATGTCATGTCCTATAGGTCTGAAAATCATAGCACAGAAAAAAAATGAAAGAAAAATGGAATGAGTTTGAAAATATCTTTTTTTGATTGGTCCTTCTCTGGGTAAGGAGTGTCCAGGGATGTTCATTAGTCCAATTGTCAAAATGTCAGTACTACTTATGGTCAAACAATGACTATAAATATCACTGTCCCTTCTATCTCCTTACAGAGATATTTTACTGTTTATAAAGTAGGCTGTTTACAGACCTGATATCTTGGCCTGGTCGAGCCTGCACCAGGATTCGAACCTCTAGTTCTTCAGTACCCTACAAAAACAAGGAGATCAAATATGGTCAGCTAAGCAATTCAAGAAAGATTTATCAGTTTTAATTTCTCTGACATCTACACAGCTTACAGTATTCATTACACTGAGACTGTATAGTTTAAGCATTGTCATTGTTCTCCTGATCTGTGTGTCAAGACTAACACATTGTGTGCGGAAACTGAACAACTTTATAAGAAATTCTCTCTTTGATGTGCTCACCAGGGAAGGTCCAGCACTGAATATATAGCTTTACCCTCCTTTTTTTAAACCATAGAATCATAGAATGGTTTTGGTTGGAAGGGACCTTAAAGATCATCTAGTTCCAACCCACCTGCCATGGGCAGGGACACCTCCCACTAGACCAGGTTGCTCAAAGCCTCATCCAGCCTGGCCTTGAACACCTCCAGGGATGGGGCATCCACAGCTTCTCTGGACAACCTGGTCCACGGCATCACCACCCTCACAGGAAAAAATTTCTTCCTAATATCTGACCTAAATCTACACTTTCTCATCTTAAAACCATTACCCCTCATCCTGTCACTACACTCCCTGATAAAGAGTGCTTCCCCATCTCTCCTGGAGCCCCCTTTAAGCACTGGAAGCTGCTATAAGGTCTCCCCAGAGCCTTCTCTTCTCCAAGCTGAACAACCCCAACTCTCTCAGCCTGTCCTCATAGGGGAGGTGCTTCAGCCCTCTGACCATCTTTGTGGCCTCCTCTGGACCCACTCCAACAGGTCCATGTCCTTCCTGTGCTGAGGACTCCAGAGCTGGATGCAGTACTCCAGGTGGGGTCTCACCAGAGCAGCACAGAGGGGCAGAATCACCTCTCTCAACCTGCTGGTCATGCTTCTTTTGATGCAGCCCAGGACATGGTTGGCTTTCTGGGCTGCAAGCACACATTGCTGGGTCACAATCCTTGTATTTATATATCTTTCCTATGTTATATGTCCCATGCTTGTCTGTTGATGTGGTACAGTGAGTGGATTCTTCCTACTCCTCTCAGCCAACTTGATCTGCTCAAAGAATTTCAAAGATGGCATTTCAAAAAGAGCATTGATCTGACAGACAACACGCCACCACATCTGCAGAAAGGTGGGAAGAACGTATATGCTCTGTTTCAGGATTTTCATGTAGGTTCCTGTAGTGGAAACTCCTACTTGAGTGCTTTGTGCAAATCAGGAAGAGGCTTACTCATCATATTTATATAATGTGAACAAGAGACAGGGGGCCCTAAAAGTCTGACGCCTACTTCTATATTTGTGTTTACTTCTTCAGAATTTCAATGGTTTGGTGATTCATTCAGCGCCAATAAATGGCACATGACCTGTATTGTTAACATTTAATATATATGCCCTGCAAGTGGGTTCATGATATATATGCTCAGTTTTGAAATAGTTCCAGCCTGTCAGTAGCACTAAATCTACTGGAACAGATTTTGTTTTTACATGACTACATTATCACATAGTACTTCATACTTTAAGTACCTCAAAGGTATAAATCACACACTAATGTTACGAGACATACAAGGCACGCCACTGTGATTTGGAATTTTTACTGGAACGATAGTGTTGTACAGGACACGGGGACTTGTCTCTTTTCTTAAAGGCGATATGGACTGCATTGGCTGAACTCAAACTAAGTGCTTTAAACTAAAGGCCCCAAAGGCAGAGTTAATGAATATGTTGTTGCAGCTTGTGATTCTGTTTACCTACTGTGAAAATGGATAAATTTAAACCCCTGAAAACCACGAAATGACAAACAAAATTATCAAGCCTGAAAAAACTGACTTCTTACTTTATTATAGTATTTTCAAAATATTGTGTTAAGTGAAACTCTGTTTCTTTTATACCTGCTCCTCTTGTATAAGAGAAAAGACAGTTTTTGGCTCCTAGTGCCCAAAATGTCTGTGCTGGTGCCCACGATGTCCTTTTCTCTCTCTTATCCCCATCTGAAGCTGTAAAAGGCACTTTAGGCTTGTGATGAAAATCTAGGGCAACAGTTAGGCTAAGAATCATTTTATTTTTATGACACTCTGGGGATGGTTGGCTGCTCAGGAAGATTTGAATTTTCCATATCTTTTATGATATTTAAAGATAGCTAGGAATTTTCTCGGGAATCGAGTGTCAATGATACATGTGGGTAATAGAAAAGGCCCTATTTAGGACTCCTGGATTATGGGAAACAAGAAAAAAAAAGGCTTTTGAGGAATTTGGTAATCCCATGTTTGAAAAGCACTGTGGAAAATGTGACTGTGGACAATATGGTGATGTGTGGAGATTGTTATTTATGGAACTGGTGGATATCCCAGAACACTTCAGGAATACAAGATCATTCAAGGTGGCTAGAGGTAGGACTTGCAGGGAAGTATGGCATTATGCTAAGAATGTCTTCCATTTGGTGTGTAGCAGGTATAATTCTTCTTCCTGTGTATTAGTATATTTTGAACTATGTCTGAGTGTTTTACTCTGATGATGGTTGTTAACAGCCAGCATCCATACTGATATACTGATGCTCAGTCTTGATGTAGGATCCAACTTTGACCTCCTTTTTCCTACAAGGTGACAGAAAAACTCAAAATGAAAAGGGTGTAGACATGTTTTTGCAAGGATCAGTGTCTCAGTGGCTGTGCATCTGTCAAGCTGATGAGAATTTCTTCTTGCTGGACAGATGTAGTTCCTTTCAGGCCTGTGACTTCTACAGTCATTTGGGGAATGCTTGCTATGATATTTAAGTACTGTGACCACAACGAGAGGTCTAGGGAGCTCCTTTTAAAAGTACTCTCTGTCTTTTCAGAAGAACATATTTCAGATGTTAGAGATTTCATTTCACTTAAAGTGAAGGAGTTCTAACATTATAAAGAAAAATATTATTGAAATCTGTAGCCACCCAGGCATTGAAAAGGAGAGAAAAATAACACATTAATTAAACTATACTAATTATTTATGTACAGGATTAGCAGAGTGACATATTCAAGGACAAGTAGAAATTGAAGAGTTCTACCTCACAGTTATAGGGAGGAAAAGGAACCTGAAGGTGGCTGACCATTCACTAAAAAATTCAGAGTTTAAGCACATAGCCAAATAATCCGTTCTCACATGCAGAGGAGAAAATGCACAGAAAAAGTGGAATCCAGGAAGACAGTCATCTAAAGAAGTAGTAGAAAATAACAGGTTGTCGTGTACATTGCTCTGCAATGTGGTACTCCTGTAATGATGAGGTGGGCAATGGCCACAGCAAACTTGCTCAGTAAGCCTAATGGTATGATTAACAAGCAGTGAAGGCAATGGTGTATTTTACAGGAAGATATAATCTATACATTCACATCTGTAACCTCAAAGCAGGACTGACTCAATAAATTCTCTGTTAGGAAGAACAGCCTAGACAGCTTGCTGACTTCATCAGATGTAAAAACACATCTACACATTTACAGTAATACGGTATGAGAAAGGATCATGAACATATGTTTCAGTTTTTCCTTTGTCAGCTTTGAACACTAAAATTCATCTGTTTACACCCCAGTTGCAATCACAATGCAAGCACAGAGCTATGGCGAAGTGGAACAGCTTGTCACAACAGCAGCAGGGGAGCGAAGGCTGATTTAACCATGCACACACTTAATTCCAAAATTGAACTTGGAAGTTGTGTCAATAAGAGATGGGTCTTCTTGCCTTAAAATCTGTCAGATGATGGCAAACATGACAATGGTGTCCTGAAATCACAGCTGGGTAAGTAAAGATTATGATTCAGAAGGAGTTCTCTGAACACAAGAGAGAACAATATTTAGGAAGTCCAAGATGGACTGTTCGGGATACAGTTGTCCACAGACAGCTCATGTGCTTCATCAAAAAATACATCTTACTTTGTTAAGACAACTGTGCATACAGAATTAGTACTACAGTACTAATATTTTTTCTGTGGCATTTTGCAGCATCTATAAGGTAGAGTGCTAATGTGATTTATAGGTAGGCTGGAAAATCTGTTCAAATTAAATGGAGTTAAAGATCATGTTTTGGCAGAATAGGCACCTTATCCATTTTCTGGTTTTCAGAGGTCTTAAATTACGGTTTAAAAAAAATCTGGGGGGCACTTACTTCCCCTGTTACATAATAAAACTCCTTATTATAAACACATGCATTTATTGTAAGGTATGTGCACAAAACATATTCTCCCAAATCTACCAAATACACCTTTGCTGAAACGAACCCAACTCTGATAACACAAAACCATCTTCATAAGTTAGTTCAAAATAATCCAAGTCATCCCATGGATTTTGCAGCACTTAAAACAGTTCACTTTCCCATAAAAAATCATATTCAGCTTTAATTACATCAGCGGTACTGATGTAATTTTTCTGGGATTGCTATGTATTTTAAGAAAACTTTTGCTCTTCTTATCTGGTGTGTTTAGGAGAACTTTTAAAGTACTCATCTTGCTGAGTTTCAGGATGATTCTGAAATATGAAGAGGACTGCTCTACTGCTACATATGAACTCAGTAGAAAATATGGAAATATAATGTCTGATTGCCACTACTCTGTATTTTAAAATGTGAATACACTAGGAACTCAAACTGGACTGTAGTTATGGATCTTCAGGAGGCATCTGCCTTTCACTCAATCATACTTTGGTGTCAGCATCCAACAACTGTAATGAAAAATCAATGTCAGAACAGGTAGGTCTGTGGTACTGTTATCACAGCCTGAAGAAGTGAGTAGAATTGCCACTAGGAACTGATGTGAAAATCCTCAGACTTCTGAGATAACAGAAGATCTTTTCTGTAGGACTATCTTTCATATTTACAGGCTTGTATCATGAACCATTTTCTGCCGCACACAAAATAAAAATGAGTTTTAACTCGTGACTCACATCATCCGATTCCCTGATGAGCTCTGTATCTTCCACTTGCACAACTGCATCAGCACCACATGGAATTGGAGCACCGGTTGTAACTCGCATTACCTGGCCAGGCATCACTGTTTGAGTTGGCTGAAAAATAAACAAACAAAAATTAATTTACTTTTGATAACACAGGGATGTTTTAGTTATTGAAGTGCTTACACAGAATCAACGTTTTTTCTGCTTCTCACACCACCCCACCAGTGACTGGGCTGGGGTTGCACAAGAAATTGGGAGGTGATAACAACTTCACAGAAGCTCTTTTAAAGGCCTTTGAAATCTCACACTTACCTGGGATAAGGCAGTACTGGGTTCTGTCCTTTGCCTTCATCACTGATAATCTATCTATTATTAGTCACTGAATAAAACCCAGAAATAATCTACTGAGCACAGCCTCCATCTCAGACATTTTCTCTTGCACATGATTACACCTCTCCTGCGTGATTTACAATGATCCACGCTCCTTTCTGTAAAGAGGCTCGAGTTAATGTAATGGTGGAAAATGTCTGTTTTCCAACCTAAATTATAACTGTTAGTCACAGTGCCTCTCACAAACGTCTTTAGAAAGTCTTCCAGGAAATGCTAAGCTCCAGCTATGTAAGTCTATAGGAAGAAAACCATTGCTCCCCATGGCTGAGTTTTCCACACAGAGGCCATGTGGATGAGTTGTGACTAGTACTCTCAAATGTGCCTTAACCTCCCCAAAGCAGGATAGCGTCTGAAAGCTTTCCTCAATACAAAAATAAAAAACGGTTGTTAACAAAGATGACCATCAAGAAGTGGAAATCAGTAAATAATACACAATTTACAAATTGATACAGAAATGTCCAACTTGGCTACTTGGCCTTGTCGCAACTCTCAGTCCCATTTTCCTCCTCTCTGTGTAGCATTTACATAACCTTTTTCCCTACAGGAGGAGCCAAATCTAAACCTATTTTGAACTCCCTGCTGTGAATCATTCTGCTAATTGGTCTGTAACATGAAAAGCAGAATGTTGCTGCTGAGAGTGACTGAAGGGTGAAATGAGACTGAGGAGCCTTCCAAGGCTATAAATAATTTCTTGGGAATGAGATGAACCTGAAGATGTGTTAGCTCAAGAAAAAAACTTTGACCAATTATTCAGAGGTCAACAGCCTCATTTTTCTAGCTCACCACTGGTATTTTCAGAATTATTCTCTCTCTGCGTGCCTCTTCCCACCCAATTTTTGTTTCTTGCCAGAGAGTCTTCCTATTCCTATTAATCTGGGAGGACAGACTGTCCCTGTAGAGAGAGACATATGTGAGCTCTTGAATTTTGTAGGAGGGGAGCGAGCTCCCATTTGCCTGCTGAACTGATTAGGACACTGAAACCCTTTAGACCTGTGGGCAATCCTCCCCATTAGACATAGCCTCAACAGTACTGTTTTTAAGCACCACTGTGCTGTGATATTTTTTAACTAACAAAATTAGAATATTGATGGCAGGTGACTAATGATAGGAGTGATAATTCAGCAGGTTGCTCTGCTGGTTCTTGCTGTTTTATAGTGACCATAAAGAGAGTTGTAGAAGTGGTTGTCAGTCTTTCAGATGCTAAACCAATGCTTGAAAATGCAGACAGAAGGGCTAAAAATTGAAGGCAAGCAAAAAACCTGCTGAATTCATTAGTTTATTTTTTTAGCACTTAAAGTAAATTTACATATTTTGTATAACAGATTCATCAAAGTTCATGTGAATATCAGTATTGAGAAGATGTCTATTATACCAAAGTATAATTCATGATGACGGATGAGAACTACAGCAAAAATTATTTTCACAGTTCTCTGTATCTATAATGATTAGCCAAATTAAATGTCCATTATACATTTAGAGACAGTTCAACTCCTTTTTTAAACAAAAAACCAGAACAATCCTGAAACTGGTAATACTTCTGAAACAACTTCTGGAATGTATCTATTTTACTTGAGACTTTTTTGTTTAGCATTCAAAATGGTCACACTGTACAATCCTCATTAAAATAAATCAATCCTTTGTTTTGCCTGCTACTTATTCCATTTCTGCATCATTTCACATACAATACACAGAATTAAAAACTGGGACTTGAAACAGCTGGAGAAACATTTTGGATTAATGGATGCCCTCCTGAAAGAAGGTAGCAGGTATAATTGAAGTCTTGAGTGTGAGAACAAATTCCAAATAGGGTCCATTCATTAATATTTATACAGCACAGCAGGTCATGAATGGGTGCTGCCCTGACCTGCTCATAACCTCAGTCCATGTACCTTCCGAGGTGCGCAAACACTGTTTTAATTTAACAAACAGAAAAGGAGCAATACTGCAAACTAGGCTGCTCCCAGGTTTCCTTAGGATTGTTCTGATCATTATCTACCTTTAAAGGCTTCATACAAAATTCTTACATTTTGTTTTGCAGGTATTAGCGTGAAATATGCATGCAGCTGGTGGGAACAGTTATTGGTCTGATGGCCCTTTTAAAATCTGTCAGCAAGAAGGGGTTAAATCTTGCATGTCTCTGTTTATGAACTTCAGTGCCACTAGAAACCTTGTGTCCTCTAACATTGTACTAGGACAGAACATTACTGCGTGCACTCCACTACTGGACATGTCAGCACAATGCTCTGAAGTATTTTGGGATATCCTCGTTAGTTCCTTATGTAACCATTCGACCTCGCTTTCTGAAATCATATTTCAAGGCACACAGCAGGAGGCTAGGCACAACTATGTCCTACTTCATGCTACCTCTGAGAATACTGAGTTTTGGAGCACTAACAAGGCTTGTAAAAATACAAAGCAGTATCTTACAAAAGAAAAATACATTAAAAGAAAATGAAAGAAATTGTGCTCACCTGCTCACCAGCCTGGGATTCCCCTATGATGAATCGATCTCCTGGGCCATCAGCAGCTGTTAAGATGGATAAGACAAATGGTAAAGTTTCTGAACCGAAACAAATGATGGCATTAGAAATTAGGTACAGAAATTAGTACTTAAGAACTAAAGAACCATCTAAAATTCAGTTCTTCAGTGTCAGCATGACAAAGGTTATAGAAGTTTTGCAAACATTTTACATTTTAGGTCCTTCTGGGTTGTGTTTATTATTTTGAAAATTACAGGTTCTATGGTACTTTTAACTGAAAATCTCTGGGGAATACAGGATCAAGTAAAAGGAGATAAGGAGGAATTACATTAATAACAAAGATTTAAGAGTGTTCACAAGATTATTTTTATAAAAATGTAAACCATGAGCAAATCTTTTTCTGTGTGAAACTAACACGGGGAATCACATATTTTTAAAGCGTTGTTATGTACCTTTTTTTAGGCAGAAATGGACATTTCTAGATTCTATCTCTGCCTTTGCAGGAAAACGTGGACAAGTGCAGTGGTTACAGACTGCGTACATGACCGTACAGGT
>VZTO01026195.1:149121-164570 GCA_013400615.1 Syrrhaptes paradoxus | reverse complement strand
CTTTTGGAATAGGCAGGGCTTTTAAAGCCGTTTTCTGCTTAATTTCAAACACAGATTTTTAAAGATGGACTACCTACTCTTGTTACTACAGGAAAATGTAGGCTCCTAAGTTCCAGCTTTGTGAACAGAGGCTAACAAGCATTTTTGAAAACCTAGCTCCTTGACAGGGACTTAGGGACTAACTTCAGGGGCTTAAGCCTGAAATTCTTGACTCTGACACATGAATGATGTTTTCATTGCAGCACTTCCACTGTGAAATTAGACATCCAAGAGTAACAATGGACTCCAAAACAGTTGAACCCTTGCCTCTTGTCCCATCGAGGTAATGGTCAGTTTAGGGCGCTGATGTAGGATAAACTTCGCATAAGTCACCATAGCACCCACAGCTTCTCCTTTCAGGGCTTGGATTTATTGCTCATTTTTTCTACTCTCTCCCACTGGTGACAGTGTAAGATTATTAAAACAAAAAAACTAGTGAAGAGGGCACACTTTGATCTCAGTCATATTTTATACCTATTTCTCTTCTTGTCCCTTTCTGCTTCCCAAACTCCCACCAGCCCTTTCAAAGTTTATAACACAATAGCAGCAGAGCTCTCTACCTTCTTTAAACGTGGAACTTGTTCCTCCTGCATGGAATGATCTTGCCTTGCCAAACCTCCTTTCATAAGTCTCGATAGCGCAGAACTGATGTCAAAGACCTTTGCGTGCACCAATTCGCCGGCCCTCCCGGCAGGCCTATACAATGCTATACTGACTATAACCAGGTTTTTATACCTAACTACAGTTACAATTCAGTGACTTTAATGAATCTGGAGCTTTCTTACCCTCCTCCTGCTCCAACTATGAGCCCTTTGTCTAGCATGAGGCATGTTAAAGGGGCTGACTTTTGGGGGGTTTTTTAACCCATTTTTCTTCATGTAAGTTTTAAATCTGATCTGGAAAACCGGTGACCATTTTGCCACTTTCCAACCCACTGTTCTTAGTAGTTTGTTTATAAATTGTAACTTTATTCTGGGTATATAACGTTGGATCAGCTTACTGTTTGCTGGAGGAAAGGCATAGAGGGTTTCTGAGTTTTCCCTTAAAAAAATAAAATTGAATAAAAAGCTTTCCTTCCTAATCTAGAAATTGTTCTAGAGTTTATGCCAATAAATAGGTTAACTTACTGCCAATCAACTCCTTTGTTAAAAAAAAGTATTTTCTTTTTAAGCTAGGTAGGTACCATAGGTACCATAAAAGGATCCCATCAAAGGAAGCCCAAGTCCAAAAAGCCTCTAACAGACAGCATGGATGGAACCAGTATTTGGTTTCCAGCACACTCAATGTTTTTTTTTTCTTGGACCTCACTTATTTGGAAGACAAGATGTCTTATCCTGAAGTAAATCTACCCAGACTAGTTTTTAAAGATGCTTTAATCGCCTTGATTAAATTTGGACCCAGGCAATTAAAGGCAATTAGTTAAAAAAATAAAGTAGTCCAGCATAGGCAAACCACGGTTGTCCAGACAAGCAAAAAAATGTAATAATTAGGTTTGATTTTGATTGCTGAGATTTTCATAGCTAGAATTCATATGGTCTTTCACTCATCTTGCATTTGGTTTCCTTCAATGTGAAAGGACAAGTCTGCAGGTAGGTAAGCCTCTTTCAGGAAAAAAAATGGATTTGAAGTGCAGTGAGAAGTTTGATTTTCACTTAATTTGGCAAAATAGCCACAGAAGGGAAAAAAATGAGAAGGAAAACAACTAGTAAAAGATCTTCTAAAGTAGAGTTGAAGTTGTAAACAGAGATCAGTTATGATTTTTATAAAGTCAAGATGATGAACCTCTCACTTAAAAGTAAAATCTTCATAAACAAAACTGTGGAGAGTCCAGAAATACATACAGATTGTCATAGATGGAAGATCAAGGAATCATTAGAGGTGGTAACAAGACTAGATTATTCCTAGTTATTCAGGACCTTCCAAAAATACTGGCTAACAAGTGCCAAACCCCTGGCAGGTAGGGTTTGTTTTTTTTTTTGAGTGTGATGAATTGTTCCAGCTAAAACCTTGAGCATAACTGCTGAAACAGTGCCAGTGATGTCTTTATAAGCATGCAGTGGGTAGATCATTCATACCAAGTTGGGGCTTGTTTCAGTGATTCATGGAATGAAAGTTACGAAGGAGAAAGTTATAACTCAACTAGAGTAGATGTTCAACTTAGAAAATAAGTTAAACTTGTGAAATATCAAGACAGCATATTGAGGTAGTATTGCTACTATTATAACCCAGCTATTCACGAGTCGTGGTGCAAAATGCAAATCCTCCCTAAAACGTTAACAATGACCCATTCAGCAACGCTGGAAAAATCTTGCTACTACGTCAGTGGAGCATTACGTAACAGTTAGAAAACTGCAGTTGGCCAGAAGAATTATTTTTAAAAACCTCAAACTTTGAGTTATAGAGTACGAATGGAAATCAAACAATTTCTTACAAAGACTTAAAGTATGGAACAGTGAAACAGCCTACAAATGAGTGAAAGAGACTGTGTGCTTTTCCTTGCCGACCCTGAACTAAGAGTTGCTGAATATAGGGTCTCACTTTAACTGCATCAGGACTTCAAGGGCAAAGTTACAAATAAGAGGAACTGATCCTTTTTTTTTTTCCTCATTGGTACTATGAGGAACTATTTCCTAGGTCCTGATACAGCCCTTCACTAACACAGTCATCTTAAACTAATGAGAGTACTGAGGAAAACTGAACACTTTTTACCAACTCTTCTTGCACTCATGGTGAATCACATCCATCCTGAAAAGAGGAGCCAACAACCTTAAGTACCTGCCCAAACCTTGGTACTTTTGCCAGTGACATCTTCTGGAGTCTCCATTTAGACCAACTTCTATACACAAAACATCCATCACACATTACAAGCACCATCCTGGAAAGCTCAGTTTTTACCCATCTAATATGCCCAACGACCTTTTATCCCAAGTGTAAAAAAGGCTTCAAGGGGAAAATATCTTAATTTTACCATTTTTATAAATTTCTTTATCCAAAACAGCCTGTCTCAGGTTCCGCATATGGATTTTGGATACTGCACGTTCACTCTCCCTCAAGCTCTGTGAAGCACAAGGAGGTGACATGTTTTCCAGAGGCTCACACAGCTCCATCCACTCTCCAGGCAGATGGACCTCTTGGCTTCTCTTCCCTTCCCTAACCACACATGTTCCCTCACTCCCTGATCTGAAATGACCACAGTGGGACCGGAGAAGCGTGAGTCACTCTAAGATCCCACCACAAAGAGGGGTGGGGTTAGGGATCACAGGGGCAGCTTTGCCCTTGGCAAAGGGATGCAGACAGGGATTAACTGATGTTGTGCTGGCAGTGCCTCCCAATGCACGAGGAGAATGAGAATATCAAGTTGATCACAACCATAAATCAGTGTCCTGTTAGCTTCATTCCGTTTGCTTACGTTAGCAAATAAACACATTTAGTAATGTACACAGCAGGATAAGTCCTTTGGCAGCTGTCTGTTGTGATTGTGTATTTAAAAAAAGAGCAGTAGAAGTGAATATAGCTAATAGAGGATATTTTTAATGTAAAAGCAAGGTTGACTATGCAGTTTTAGGCTCAACCTTTGTGATAAAGCTTCCAACTAAAGCTCACATTCTGAGGGGTTTGCCCCCTACATTTGACCTCCTCTGTGGTATGCCCCAGTCAACAAGAACTTGTACAAAGTCCCCAGAAGCTTGCCATATTTTCCGCTTTCATGAGAGCATTAAATGCAGGTGACATAGTGCCCACATGCCCTACTTTTTAAATTTAATTTTAATTGTGCCTTTTTTTTTTTAATCACCATGTATCACGACCACAGGTAACCCTACAACTGCCAAAATCCACTAAAAACATGTAGAGTCAGGCATATAGAATTGTAGATGTTACAAAAGGAGTAGAATAAAACTGGCTTTGTTTGTTTATTTATTCAGACATTCCTTAATGATTATACTTAATGGTTTAAACTTCAGAATTATATTAATTCTTGTGAAAAAGCTGCTCATTAATCATAGGTTGTTGCGTTTGCTCCATGTGAAGAAAATACACATTTAAAGAAAAAAAAATGTTATGTTGGGGTCTGTTCCAAATTAAGACATTCCAAAATGAGACACACTTGCAATGTACATCCCACACCCCCATATGCAGCTGAACCTCAAACCTGGCCAAAATGAGGGGTGGGGTGAGTGAAGATACCCCCAACTCAGGAATAATATCGGGTCTTTATAGAAGCTAAGAGATCCGACCCTCTTCAGAGAAGGTAAAAGCAATACTGGGCTGCTCTGGAGGTAGAGTATGTTAGCTGCTGTTGAGAAACTCCAGGCAGACGCCACAGCCTCTGGAGAGTGTAAGCCTAGAAATATCCAAGGATGACCCAGTGGGTTTGAACAGCATCTAATAGCTTCTCCATTTTCCTAAAGGCACTAACAAACTGACATCTAGCACCACAAAACCAAACTGTAGATGGTAACACTGAGCCTGAAGGGACCACCGCAGTAACTATATGTGGTAGAAAATATGCCACATAACGGATTATGCAGTAACACAACTTTCAGCTGTGTTATTGTGGGTTGTCACTGAATAGCAGCATGGTGCTACTTATACAAGGACTACTGTTCTGTTCTGTCTTCAGCACTTTGAACAGGGCGCTGTTCCTGTGCCTCCTGTTACATTAAATACATGTTTAAAAAATTAGGGAACTGAGAAATATAAGCAACCCCAAGAAGCCTGATAATACCATGGCATCATCATCATTTGTGAAGCCTCTAGGAAAAGCCTTTTATAATTCCTAAACAACGGCAAAGTCATGATAGCATAAGAGTTCACATTGAANAAGGGGGGGGGGGGGGGGGAGCAAAGAAAGAAGGATTACTTCCTTTTGACAGAATTGCTTTTTAATTTGTTTGCCTGGTGAATTTAGCTTATTTTGCAAAGAAATAATTAAAACCTTTACATTACATGCATTAAGTTCTTCATATTGTTACAGGCTTTCTAGTTTGGGACTTTAGACAGCAAAAGCAATCCTGGCTGCAAGTTAACTCTTCTAAATGAAAAATTTAGATTCTTAGATCTCTCTCCTCAGCAAGCCAAAATGCTGTACTTTTTTCAAATGATTTTTTAATTACATATTTTTTCTCTTTGGATTATGAGCACAGATTAGCTTGTTGCTACACAGCCTTTTCTAAAGATGCTACTGTTCTCAAATTCCAGCCTTTTAGAATCCAGCTTTTTCCGCCAAAAGGCTAGCTTGTCCATAGAAAAATGTGTCTTTTCTTCCAAAACTGCCTTCCCTTTAGAAATCCACTGTTCCATGGTAAACCACTAGTGACAGTAGGTTTTCAGCTAAGTTTGTAACTAAACGCACCAAGAGACATGGAGAACATTGGCCAAGCAGTTAATCAGCTCAGTTCCTGCCCTGGAACAAGAGTTTAGTCAACAGGAATATCTCCCTTCCCCCTTACAGTTCCCTATCACAGTTAATTAAATGACTTAAACCCAAAAATTAAAACAGAATCAGGTCCGCTTCACAGGTGAGCTTTGGGTGTGCAGGTGGATGAAGCAAGCCTGAGTTAATGCTACTTTTGCCTCCCTGAATTTCTAAGCAGGAAAAGCAGGATAAACCAGATTGGAATCTTCCTTCCCACATTGCAATGGTGTGCACTTGTGTATCCTCTCAAGCACAAGCTCTGTACAAGTGCTGGTGCCAGTCAGCCTGGGGAACTCCCGTCATGCCAGGTGAGACAGGAAGAAGCATCCAGCTTTGTTGGGGTTTGGCATTTTGTTTCTTTCTATCAGCTAACCCTCAGAGCTCAATGCAACTATATTTGTCAGCGGAGACTATGCGATGTGAAAGCAACAGCGAACAAAGAAATGTGGTGTTTTCCCATGTTATTTTTCTCCTAGCCAACTTCCCAAACCTGGGAAGCTTTGGTAGCTTGCAAAGAATCAATTCACTGACCTGCCAACCCCAAACAGCCCCGTGCATAATGCTATAGTCCCTATGAGCTGGTCAATCTACTCATTCCTGTATGAACTCAAGGAAAAAGAGAGGTGTAGCATCCCTTCTATCTCTCTTTACATTTACAATATAATCCACTGAGCTTTTTACTCTCATTATTGCTACTGAGATAGACAACTTGTGAGATCAGTCTATTATTGCAGGCATCACAATCAGATCCCCTTCTACTAAAATATGCTCACTTCAGCCTCCTGCACAATCCTGGTTTTCTTTGGTTTTGTCTCTCACAAATCACAGTTGCTTAAATTGCTACTTTATTTTGTGGGCTGAATGACATATTATCACTCATTTCAATAAAAAGTGTTTGGCTGTTTCCAGGTGTGCAATTTTTAGGGGAAAGCAGAAAGAAATTGTTTAGGTCATGTTTGACAAGATAGAAGTTCAGTAACATTCCTTGTTCTAGCTCCAAGGATACGCCTTTTGTGATCCCCATGAAAGGCCACTCAAATTATAGGTCTTCGAAATATCAGGTAAGCCTTTTCTATGTAGCTTGTCAGGGACAGTCACAAGTTCTGTTTAACTCATTTTCTGGATGCCTAGCTTGAATGCTGATTTCTGAATTACGTAAGTGCTGGGCACATATGATTGCGGCTATCCTCCGTCGCATAGATCAAGCAAATTCATAGTACTTGGAAAAGAAATCATGTCCTGGTCATCTCAGATTTCCCTAAAATGAATGGATACATTTAGCTTAATCTCTCAGCAGATCAGTTTCCAGGATGTAAACCAGAGATAACACTTCCTTTGTTTCACTCGTATGGTGAGAAAAAAGTTCTTGAAACAATTTGTAAATGCACTGATAAGACCTATTTAAAAAAAAAAAAGTCACCACAGCACACTTCTGAGGAAATTGACAATTCAATATTTGAAGCACAGCCTGAATGCAGGAAATTATTCTAAACAAAACCAATAATTTTTATTAACTAGAAACTCCAAGAATATTACCCATCCTGTGGCCTGAATAATGCAAAGATTATGCAGAAAAAGAGAAGTGTGTGACTACGTGATGAAGTATCAGTACAGACACATAGGGGACTGACCTAAATTCATGCTGACAGTCTTGCAGAATGGCACCTCCTACCACCTGAGTACATGACTATGCAAACCTATTGATATCCTCTGAAAGCAGAGGAAAAGTTTCCACGCACACTTTACACTGCTGAACTTGGAAGACCCGAAGCAAATTTAGGTGGCTGTACCAAGTACTATACAAACACAACCAAAATCTCTACGCTAATAATGCACTGTACTAATAAGTGTTATTACAAACAAAAAGTGATACTAAGACCACAAAGATGGTTTCTCCTCATTTCTTCACCTCATCTGGTTTGGGTTTTTTTGCCACTTTTTTAAATTCTAAAAGTCATCACTTTATCTGTGACAAGGAACAGACTTTCAACTTTTTCTAGCATCTAGAGTTAAAGACCGTGTATCTAAATTTAAAAAGAAAAAAGCTCTATCTTGACAAAAAAAATATTTCGGGTGCTTTGCCCAGTGCCAGGAGAAAGAGTCCACTACCTATACAGATAGACATTAACACTGACATTAATAATGAATTTCTCATTGTTATGTGGCTGAAGAAAAGCAGCATCAGCCCGTTTGTACTTCTATATTGCTACCGTTGTGCCCATGGAGTCGAGGTTGTTCAGACACCTTTTCTGTTGCCTCTAGACAAGTCTGAAAAATAATATATGTATTTCTGTACTGCTTTTTGCACCCAGAGCCATTGTGTAAAAGCTACAGCAATGTATCATCTGAAATGCCCCATTGTCTTCACTACAATGACCTGTGTCTTCATGCTGCTTAGACTGCTACTAAAAATTATGCACTGGATGAAGAAGATCAGTATTTTTCTAACCCTCTAGCTGAGGTGATTCACATTTTTTATAGATAATAAAACTATCAGTTAGTGAACTGAGCTCCATTATAAACACATATTTTAAACACACACAGTGGCAAGCTACTAAGTGCTCTTGAAAATCCTATTTGCCATGAATTCTGCTTCAGACTATTTTTGTCAGAATATTTTTCATACCATCTATCCATATGGTCATTGGATCTACAAAATTCTCAAGAGAAATTGTTCAAGATGACTCCAACTTCTACACAAATGCACTTGAATATTTTGAAATTAAAAAACCCGCAAAATTCTGGTTAGATTAAAGCACAAACAATATTTTAACTTTATCTGTTTATGAGCAGATAGTGTAATGGGCTGTACAGGTGACTAAAAGCTAGTGGTGCTTATTCCTTGGACCCGGAATTGCAACAAAATAAAATTTGTCAAACAGATTACAAGAAGGAGTGAAAAGAAAAAAAAAGGAGCAGATGACAAAATGAAGAGCATTCCAAAGTAATCAAACTCCCTGGTAAAACCCTGACTGACGTTTTTAAACAGACGAGAACAGGAAAGAAAATACAGCCAAAATACAGTCAGGAAAGAAAAGCAGGAGCAAAAGGGGATTTAGAAGTTTAGAACATTTGGTGAAAATTAGAAATGGACTGTAACCAAAGTGCTTGATCCAAATACTTCTAAACTTTGGAGGACACTTGATAGCTTGAACTGGATTTGAGTTCTACAAACTTGCTTTTTTTACAACAGACTTATATCCAACCTCTGCTTCCAAACTCTGGGCTAGCTTGAGAGCATCTTTGGACTCACATCCTGAATCTTCCACCCATGTCAGCTGGAAATCTTACATTAACACAATTGTTGTAAAACAGTGTTGCAAGCCAGGTTTCTATTTTCAGAGGCTCAACCTCCAGAGCTGCTCTAGGCCACCACGTTCGCCTGCTGCAAATAGTGCGTGAGGTTTGACCTGGGCAGCTCCAACGCCTTTCTGCAGCGCACAGATGGAGGTTTTATTGTAAGCTTCTCTTCCCAGTACTTCAGTCCCTCCTACACAGTTCAGTAACCAGCTAATTTATATATTCTGCCCGAAGCACTCCCTCTGGTTTCATAATATCATCTCTCAAATGAAGAAAACGTACATAAAAGAGGATACAGCTGTTCCCAGGCCACTTACTCAGCTCTAGGCTGCCTGCTGGCATGAAGGTACTCGGAGCCAGCTCGGTGTCCCGGGGCTGTCTGCAGTGCTAGATGAACATCAGCCTCTTGCTGTGCTCTCCAAGCAGCCACCTCCCTGCTCCACAGACACCTTGCTGCATCACAGTGTTTCCACTATATTCCCTATATTGCATCCCTGTTCCTGCCAGGTCACTCTGTAAGATTTTACTTTGGAGTTAGCTTGCTTGCAAGCAGGTTTTATTATACTTACAGGAGATTAGAGAGAAAAAAAAAGAAAATAAAATACAAGAGATAATGAATTCTCATTTCCTACACATTTCTTCCTTGTGGAAAGTTCCAATAGCTGCCTAGGAGTATGTAAACCCCTATTCCTTTTTTCCTCCCTGTGATTTTAGTGTTTCTGATGGCTTCTGCGCCCTGTGAATTTTTGGATATGTACCATGGGAAAGCTCATACCACTGCCCTTTCCCTCCTGGGGACATTGACAGGGTTCTGCTCTTCCCACTGCCTTAACTCCTCTATCAAACTTGTTTGATGTAAGCCAGTGGATTGAAAAGTTATTTGGGGAAAGACACTAGGAGATACGTTCATGGGCAGTGCAAAAAAAAAATAGAAAAGCTGAAGATCAGGGTGGTCACTGCAGCACCACCCTCAACCATTAAAAAAAAAAAATAAAAGCAAAACAAAAACCCCACAAACAAACCACACAAGAGGAATTGAAAGGACCTTTGAGCACAATTAGGTTTAGGAGCTTTCTAATGTCCTCCATAGGTAGCACCCCTATAGAAAGGTGAACCACAGGTACCACCATGTAAGCTGACAACCCCGTGTGCCAAGAGAACAGTATCTTTTTCTTAGCCCCTAGCTCTAAGATACTAACAGTTAACTGCCTAATTTCAGGTAGCTACTTGTACATACATTGGTAAAACAATACTATACTACTACAGTGCCTTTTTTTAATAAATAACGTGTTGTACGGCCAGAGGTTTGTGCCTCTGCATGGAGGAGTGGAAAACAGATTTCCTGTATTTCTAGAATGTTTACGATCTCAAAAAGTTGTACTGAAAAATCGAAGTATCAGACCTTTCCCACAAGCAAAAAAACCCCAACCAAACAAACAAAAAAAACCCCAAACAAACCTATTTATTCCAACTGGGACTATTGAAATGTTATCAATTTTTTAAAACACAAAGTCAGCTTTGATACTTATTTTTTTTTAATATGAATTATCCAAAGTTGCCAAATGGATAACTGCTTCAAATTTGCAAAACTGATTTTAGAACGTAAAGTTGAAACATTTAATGTTTTGACACATTTCTTAAAATTTTTAGTTTTTACCTGGAAAAATCTGTCAAAACTTATACTGAAGCTGAGGCTCTAGTACAGTTCCCGTTGCAGGGAACTACCCTTTTGGATAACTTCAAAGGCAAATCCCCTGAAGATTTGTTTTTACCATTTCTATCATGTTAAGATAAGCCTTCAGCTCAAAACTGCCACAGATTCACTGATTCATATTCTTATGTTGCACAGTTTCTAAAGCAGCAACCACTCTGATATTTTCCATATAAGATGTTTTAAATTTGACATCTCTTTCCTCATGCCGAAAGTAAAGGAAAAGAAAAAAGTATTTCCTTTCCTCTGAAAAATGGGCACATTAATTCTTGGCACACTTCAGTTTCAGCAAGAGCCTTACAGAGGCTGTTCCACAGTGTTTTGCTGGGGGCACAGCATAGTCTCACTATCATGTACCTCCTTTGTGACCCTGGTCAGAGTAATCTAGGAGTGGAAACTTCAGGCAGCACTTCCCACAGAAGATGGCTGAAAGGTGAAGACAGGTTGATGCTTTCAGTACAGGAATACAAGAAGAGAGAGAAAACAAGCTGATAACTTGCAGCCTATGATGTTAGCATTAAACATGAAGGACCTGGGAATTTGGATAGCTTTGGCTTAAAAAACAAAAAAACAAAAAAAAACCCACAAAAAGTAGGTGACTTTATTCTACAATCCAATAATTCTGTTTACATCAAACAAGCAACAGAAGTGGAACTCCAAGACAGTCGTGTTTTTCTTTAATTGTGGAGCAGAAGGGGCCTTGGAAGAGCAATCTGTACCAGGGAAAAGGTAAACACAGATATTTCTTTCTTCTTTTTTTTTCCCTCCATATGATATATACACTTTTCCTTGCAACAATATGTAAGCTATCATAGTGCAAAATCAGGTTGAAACCTTTAGTTACTTTTTTTTTTTAATTATTACCTTCCAAGTAATTCCTTTTCAGAAAAAAATGTTTTATGAAAACACTCTGTCAGGAACGCCAGAATTTTTTTTTGGATCTCTAATGAGATTCTTGTCTCATGATTCATCCTGCACAATCCAGTTCCAAATTAATGCTTTTTATGTTCAAATATTTTCCTGTGTAAGCAGGAATTCATATACTCATGGCATGGGAAAAATGTGATAAATCATATTCCAGTGCAATTCTTCTTTTCACATACAACCTGTCATGTTTAACTCCCAAGGATTTTTAAATAGCCCAAAGAAAAACACAAACAAAATGAAATGCAAATAAAGCAAATTCTAAAAGTAGAAAGAAAAATACATATATTCCTGAAATGCTTCACCAAAATAGTGTTTGTTATTTATATAATACTTAGAGACACAATATCATGGTTTTATTTACAGCAATGCCCAGTATTTCATTTCAAAACCCTACAGGTAATTCAGTAATCTTCCAAATCATTCTCTAACAATTAAGTAAATATTATTTTAGAAAGATTAAAAAAAAAAGAACTACTTTCCCAAGGCTGAACTTGGAATCAGTGAGAATCGGTTCTGAAAAAGAAAGGTTGCTGGGGATCACCTGAGCATTCAAGCTGTTGGTTTCTTTAACTGTGCACACGAACAGAGGTGGATTAATCTTAACCAGTGCACACACAAGCCTCCATCTCTAAACAAACAGCGTGCTCAAAGAGGACACACACCACATGGACACCTCTAAGTCTCTTACTGACCAGCACTGGAGGCAGTGCCATTCCAGTGGGCACACAGAAGAATTTGCTCCCCACTCCTCGTTTCCTTTTCTGCAGGAACTCATCCAGCTACTGAGCGTTACCTCCTGCTCCTTCACCTGTCCCTCAAAAATTCCCCAGCATTCCCCTAAACATTTAATAAGATTAGAGTATGTGTAGCTGAATATAAAGAACTATTTAGTCTGGATCTCATCCCACTTTAAGGCTTGTTTCTGCCATAAAGCCTACTAAACACTGCCAGCCAGTAATGTGCAGCCAGGAAGAGAGATGCATTGGGTGATAGGTATTCTACTGTAAATGAGCTCATCCTCCTACCATCCAATTCTACCTATTTACTTCATCCACATGTTGCTTCTTGTCATTCATCTAGGCTTTAACCCTTTGAAGGCACAATTGGCTCTTTTCTATATCTTTGTACTATCCCTGCTAGAATCCCAACTCCAAAAATGGGGTCAAGGGTGCTCCTGCAACATAAACCCTTACTTTGTCTTCTTCAAGATGCTATCTTATAATACAATATAATGACCGATGCCATTATAACTAAATCTCAGTACTTTTATGTCTTTAAATGTGTGTCCCCCTGGACTCCCCAATCTCACTGATAAGTGTTTTGATATTTTGTTTGCTTGTTCTTAAGCTTTAAATATGATAGAGCAATAATTTTCCTTGCAGCTGACTGCGCTCAGCAAGGTGTATAACTACAATGAACAACGACAGGGATGGGACAGATCCTAAAAGCTCGCCCAGTCCTTCATCCAGTCCACAGCTAACCCGTGAATACACGGTAACTCCAAAAGCCAACAATACTTATGCCTTTACTGACAGATGCTCATCCAGCATGGCTGTGAAAATGCATCAACAGTGTCTATGGACAATATACAGTTTCCACCAGTCTGTGGCAATTCACCAGTATCCTTACTGTTAGAAAAGTTTTCCTAATGTTTCACCTTCATATTTCACTGTGCAGTATAAGCTCATTATTTCTCCTTGTGTGGGCACACAAAAAAACCAATTCTTTGCAGCAGGCTTCCACATACCTGAAGACTATAATCATATCCTTACTCAGTCTTCTCTACTCTAGATTAAAGAAGCCAAAATCAAGGCAATAGTCCATCACTGGGAATGCCATAAGTCACCTGACTGCTGCCTACCGGATCCTACAATTCTGGGAGAGCAGACTCCAAAACGCCGTACCATCCTCTAGATTGAGTCTTGCCACAGCATGTGTGGCATAGTATGAGATTTCTTCATACCTCTTCCAAGATATACCTTCTCTCAAGTGTCTTTCTACACTTTCCCTTATGCCCCCACCACAGCAATGTATATTTGACCCATGTTTAGCTTGTAAGCTACAACAGGCACTACAACAGCCTTTCATCATTCTGAAATCAGGTTCTCCAATATAAGCTCCCTGCCCTTTGCAGCTTAGCATCACTTGCAAATTTAATGAGGCACATTCTGTATTCTCCTCCCAATCACCAATAGAAATACCAAATCTGACAGAGAACCTTGATAGTTTATTTCAAAAACAGAGAATCATAGAATGGTTTGGCTTGGAAGGGACCTTAAAGATCATCAAGTTCCAACTCCCTGCCATGGACAGTGACAACTCCCACTAGCCCAGGTTGCTCCAAGCCTCAACCTGGCCTTGACCCCCTCCAGGGATGGGGCATCCACAGCTTCTCTGGGCAACCTGGGCCAGTGCCTCACCACCCTCACAGGAAAGAAATTCTTACTAATATTGAATATAAATCTTCCCTTTTCAGCTTGAAGCCATTACCCCTCATCGTATCACTACACTCCCTGATCAAGAGTCCCTCCCCATCTCTCCTGTAGCCCCCTTCAGGTACTAGGAGGCCGCTATAAGGTCTCCCCAGAGCCTTCTCTTTTCTGTGTGCCCTCCTCCCTCACCTTTCCCGTCAGTTTTGCCCTTAGAGTTTAACCCAACCACGTTATTTTCATCTCCTGCCATGCCTCCTCAGCGAGCTTAAAACCTCGCCGAATTAGATAGGCCTGATTTTCACAAATAACAGAGGAAAATGCTGTTATCACTGCCTCTTCCCTTTGTTGCTGCAGTTATTAAAATGCAAGAATCAGGTTTTCAAAAGTGACTGCTCAAAAGTGATTGTATTGGGTTTGCATGGCAAGGTTTGGTAGCAAGGGGTGGCTTCTGTGAGAAGCTGCTAGAAGCTTCCTCTACGTCCTATAGGGTCAATCCCAGCCGGCTGCAAGACAGACCCACTGCTGGCCAAGGCTCTGTCCATTAGCAACGGTGGTAGCGCCTTCATGAGAACATATTTAAGAAGAGGAAAAAAATTGCTGCGCAACAGCTGTCGGAAGAGAGGAGTGAGAATATCGGACAGGAACAACTGCAACCCACCACCCTCACTGAAGGAAATCTGGCCTAATAGAGATGAACATTCAGTCTGTTAAAATGAGTCTATCAGGTTTAATGTGTCTTGATTTTGATGCCATATCATCAAAATCTTTTTTGATGTGCAGTCTCATGAAATTTTTCTGTTTGCTGTTGTTTTTATTTTATGTATGTGTAGTTTTGGGAAACGATTGTTTTTCTATACTTTTTCCCCCATGTACCTTTCATTAAAGGCCAAAATGAAAAAGATTCAGAAATTAACCAAAAAGCTATTCAAGCTCCAGCAATACAATCTTCTCTGTAATACCAAAATGCCTTCTAGAAATGTGGTAAGTAACCTGACAATGAATTGGGAGAGAAATTCATTTTTTTCCCAAGCTTTGCAAGGTTATTGGAGAGAGAGGGAAGTGAGAGAGGGCTTACATCAAGCTAAAATTTTGTGACTGATTTTCTTGAATTAAGATTTGTGAGTCTTCAGTTTGGACATGGAACACCACTTATCTGTGCATTTACATGGTTGAATTTCAAATCTTTTCAAAGTTTATTCCCCCACTGATCCATTTTGCAATAATGAGTTAATTTGACAAGGTTTTATAATACAAACACCAATATATGTCTAAGTCATCTCAACATTCCCATATTAAAATTAAAATAAAAACAAAGATACCATAGTAGATCATCTAAATCTACTCCTTCTCACAGGGATGTTAAGGTAAAATTTTCCAAATACCAGATGTTTAAAAAGATGTTTTAAACTTAGAAAAAGGAAGAAATAAAAAAGTTTACCTGATGGAGGAAAAAAAAAACCAACAGGTTGTCATTTGTATCTAGTGGAGTCCCCCAGGGTTTGGTATTGGGACCTGTGCTGTTCAATATAGTCATCAACGACTTGGATGAGGGAATAGAGTGCACCCTCAGCAAGTTTGCTGGTGATACGAAACTGGGAGGAGTGGCTGACACGCCAGAAGGCTG
>VZTO01026195.1:136398-148897 GCA_013400615.1 Syrrhaptes paradoxus | reverse complement strand
TGAATATGAGAAAAAACTTCTTTACAGTGAGGGTGACAGAGCACTGGAACAGGCTGCCCAGAGAGGTGGTGGAGTCTCCTTCTCTGGAGACATTCAAAGCCCGCCTGGATACGTTCCTGTGCGATCTGATCTAGGTGTTCCTGCTCCGGCAGGGGGATTGGACTAGATGATCTTTCGAGGTCCCTTCCAATCCCTAACATTCTGTGATTCTGTGATTTGGGTCATTGATAATCAAATGAGAAATTGGCCTCCTTCGCTCAGCATAAAAAAAAGCAAAACACTAGCAAAACAACTCTCATTCTCAAAAGTTCTGTTTTTCATTTTGTTTTATTATTTTTTTTAAATCTCCACATAACCTACAGAACATAAAAGCCCACTACTAACTCTTCTGAATCAAATAATTTTATCTGCTTCTGTGAGCTTCAAGAACTGTTTGCTGTTGTTTTTAAAGCTATGAAAATAGAACCATTGTATCCTTCCAGAATACAAGAAGACGGGAAGTTGTTGGTAAATTCCCTGAGCATTACTATCGTCTTTGTTAAGTGGAATATTTTTCCACCCCTAACTCTGAGCACTCCTCTCCAAATGCCCTGGGGCCTATGATACCTATTCTGATTTCAGCCCGACTTTTTGCCAGCATAGTAAATGGCAGCAATTGTTATTGCTGGCTGTAATGTCACTCCACGTATCTGTCGTCATTCCATTTATTACATGAACAAGATAAGTGAAGACAGGCAAGAAACACATGCATGGCTACCACTTCAATCCTCAGGAATGAAATCACTCACTCACTTGACTATTTTTAGTGAGGTTTGTTTCCAGCCAAAGGCAAGAAGCGTTATCAAGGAAACAGCTTAATCCAGCATCACATTACTACTCATTTCTAGACAAATCCTTGTTGCTTCAGAACCTAATAGCAACTGACAATAAAGAGTCTCAAGGTCCTTTTCATTCACTTACTGGGAGTTTCTCTCCTTTGGGAGGAAAGACAAGGATCTTTCAGAGAGGTACTTTCTTCTAAACTTGTCCTCTTGAATTTAGGCATTTTAAGGAAACAATGACTGCTGACAACTTCCTTATTACCAGCAACTAATGGCCAGTTTGTTAATTAGTGTCCTGAGGCAAAGTTAATGTAGCATTTCCAGCAGAACCCAAAACAATAACATGGAATATTTTTGGATATGGGCTAACAGCTCTGTTTTATTCAGTATTTTTCTTAACAAGGACAGATTTTCCTGTCCAAATCAGTGGACTGCAAAGTGCATATACTGGGAAAAGAAATCAGCTTCATTAAAAGCAAAAATAATAATAAACTGGTTGTGATCTTTTTCCTGACCCAGAACATGGCAAGTTCCCAGCACGTTCAGGAAAGAATAAAAATTTTAAAAGATACAAAAAAAAAAAAAAAAAAGAGGATGTGGAAGTGTTTTCTCTGCCTTTTCAGTGAAAACTCCAATTAATCCTGGAGGCTTTCCTCACAGACGGTTTGCCTACTGCAATTAATCAAAGAAAAAAAAATAATCTATCAGCTATTGAAAATGTCTTCTAGGAGCTAACACCTTTAGGGAAAAAGAAACAAACAAACCAAAAAAAAAAAACCACACACATAAAAAAAAAAAAAAAGCAAAAAAAAACAAAAAACAAAAACCACACACATAAAAAAAAGCCTCAAAGCAAAACAACCCACAAAGCTCATGGAGTTGTAACTCTGAACTTGGTCCTAAGAAGTGTCGTTTGCTTTGGGGACACCTCTACTTACTCATTACAAAATTAGGAGTTTTACAAAGGCAAACTGAGAAGCCATCTCATACCCTTTCCCACCACTACCACTCTGCTTCTCAGAGCTGTGAAGAAATCTTCATTCATTGCCACTACTTCTACATGCTCTAGACAGTTCCTCACCTGTGACCGTGGTGGTTAAACCAGGCGAAACTGCTGCTAGCCTCAGCTCTACATAAGAGACACCTTAAAGACCATTCATTTCTCCTCAACTTTCCATAAGGCTAACAAGCCAAAAACAAAAGCTGGCCCATTTGGCTCCTTTATGAGCCACTCAGACAGTAGTGCTGAGGCAGACGTGCCAGCAAGAGTGACTCTCAACAGCTCACAGAGAGGTTTCTCCAGCAGAGAGGCTGAGCTTTCATGCTGCAACAGCTCACTTCATGACTCTCCAGGAAGAGGTGGGCTACAGCTGGCAGTTATAGTCACTGCAAGCATTGCCGAGAACATATTCCCTACCACTCAGTAATAAAACCTTACAAAAAAAAAAGTCAGAATACTGTAAATATGTAATTTTGTTCATTAATAAGGCATAGCCAGATGTAGTTTCAGACCTCACATCAGCCAAATGCAGCTTTCAGACATGAAACATTTATAAATGTCTGCATTCAATTAAAATGTTAAAACTTCTTAAAATACTTCTTTCAAACACATTAAATGACATGAAATGGAATCAAGGCTGCACCATATCTTAAAAAAAATTTTACAAGATTTTTACTGTATAAACTGTATTAAATTTTAATACCAGCAATAATGTACTTACAGCAAAACCAAAGCAAAGCACACACACAAACGTTGGTTAGTGGTATCTCCATATATAATTGAACCTAGCCACTGGTTGGTGGTTGAGTGACTACTTTCCCCACAGAGATTCACAAAATATACTGTCAGAACACTTCAGAGAGCAATCAAGGTTTCATTCATTTGGTTAATATATTAATTACTGCAGAGAACTGTGCCATATCCAAAAGGAAAATAACCAAGAGCCATCTTTTACATGCTTTTCTCCCTGTCCCATCTCCTAATGAATTGTAAATCACTTTGAAGTTACAAATGATTTTATGATTAATTTAAGATAGCTTCTATATTTTTACATATGCATTTATAGTTTTTATAGTTTATAACACAATAAAAAACCAGAATTTTAAAGATGGCTCTGTTATCCTTTTCTTTTGGGGTAGGTATATGAATGCCTTTGGGAAGAAAGCATTCACTTCCAATGATACGCCAAGATTTGGCATTACTGGTTTGAGATGGTGATTCAGTATAAATTGCTGAGCCCATTTATGCAACATCATCCACATTTAAAAAAGCGAAGAGGGATAACCTGAGAAAACTCTCATGTATTTTAGGTACAACTTACTCACCAGGACTGCAACCATGAGAAATCTAGAGCTTCATCATCATCCCACTCATTTTTAAATGGAAGGTTGTGTTGACTTCAGCCAGTTACCGTTTACACCCATAGTCTGCGTGGGGTAACATGCTGTGTGTGAACTGATGCAGGTGCTGCAAGACAGGCTTATTGCTAATATCTTAGGTTGAGGCCTCATATTGCACATAAGTCTGAAGCTAGAAAGGACATCTTAAGGGGTAATTGAGTCTTAAACTGATTCTGTCTTTCGGTTATATCAGGATTTTGTCAGGTGGCCTAAATAAAGAGGTTAGTGCAAACATATACAGAAGTGTTCTGCATAGGCACTCGAACAAATGGCCTCCAAGGAGCATTTGAATAACACTTTGATTATTAGACATACTGGTAGATAGCAGCAATTTTAAAGCATGACAAATCTCACCCAAAAGCTTACAAAAAACTCTTTACAAAAACAATTTATTCAGAAGATGAAGACACATGCTACTCAAGAAAATTCTCGGGGGAGATGACAGACTAGTTTTGCCAAACTACACACCCCCACAAAGCAAAGGACCCTCTGTCCCTGTCCTGACAGAATTTGAGAAGTGGCTATTATGTTAATCAACATGTCTTTATAGTCCTGACATGTCAATGATATTCGAAGCCAGAGCATAAACCCAAGTCTAATTTTTGCCACTGGGTTTGATCATTTTAGAAGGCTGAACCGACACAGTCTGAACCCTCCCAAAACATAGAAGTCCATTAATTTTTGGTTCAAATAGCTATTCAAGCTATTTTAATTAGATGTTCCAGCATTACAACAGAGGAATATAGCACAAAGCCACACAAAACAGAAGTGGCAGGGAAAGGACAACAAGGGTTTAAGTACAGAAGAGAATTTAACTAAAAAAACCCATGCCACAGGACTGAGTTTGTTGAAAACAACTTTCCTAGAGAACAGCAACTGGAGGACAAGACAGATTGAATGTGAAAAAGTATTAAAACAGGCTGGGGTTTTAGGAAAGTTACATCAGGACTAAAGGACAACATACTGTCTGGGTTCCTTCTTATTCAAAGCTAATACATATTCTAGTTGGACACTTAGCATCTCTTAAGTACAGTGGTTTTAGTATTGTTTGCTAAAAAAAAGCATGCTTGTGCTTTGCCTTTTGGAAGAGAGGAAAGAAAAGTGACTTTTCACTTTCTGATGCTTTTATCATATTATGTGGAGTGTGAGAAATCCAACGTAATCATGCAGGCCTATACCCAGGTGAGTCATCCATGTGAAACGTGTACTACCCCATGTGAAACAAGTTGTCTAGTTTGATTGGGATTTTTTTTTTCCTATTATTATTTTTTTTTTGAGTCATGTGGTAAAAGTCTGGGTAATGCTTCTATCCTAGTCTGCAGGCAGTTGATCTGTTCCTGGGATTAGAAGGAAAACTCTAGTCAGCTGAAAGGATATGGTGAAAATATAGCAATGTCTACAGTCTAACCTGCCTCCACCTGTCCACCCACACAGCTACCTGTAGCAGGAAAGAGGTGAGTAATATTTGCTCACTCTTGGGAATTTGTTTAACATTACTGAATGATTCATAGAAAGAGAGATGTGGAATAATAGCAACTTTTAAGGACAAATGAAAAACAAAAATAAATCCATTCAACAGATATATGTTCTTTGGTATGGAATACAACTGGGCTGTCAGTTGTGGTCTTCTTTTTTCTCCTCTTTCAAGATATTTTTCACTCCCAGATTTCTTCATGTCTCTAAAGAGATCTACTCGGTATCACTGTGGCCCCATTTTTAAAGCTGCACTGGGTCAAGAGGAGTATCAAGTCTCTTCTCCATTCCTGATTGGGAGTTCTCCATGATCACAAGACAAACGCAACAATAAATCCCTTTCTCACTATCACACTGTAATGGAAATAGATCGTGTGCACAACTGTGATAAAGCCATGCCAAACCCAAAATCTCTTGGCTTTACTGGTTTTTCCCCTGAGAGGAAAAAAAAATACGCTAACAGAAACCCTACATTGCTCCTCAAAAACATTTTAATGTGAAGAATTCTGCATCAAAGAACACTCTTCTCGCTCTTCATATGGAACACAATAGGACCACAGGCTGGTGACAGCATTAGACTCCTAAATGCTACAACAGTCACAAAAGGAGGACTTGATGTTCAATGGGTTATCAAAGCACCAAGATAATTTTAATGAGCAACAGACAAACCAGAGGTGAATAACATGATGTTTTGGGGGGTGAGACAATAAACCTAAAGCCCACACACTTTTGTGGTGCCCCCAGTTCCATCTGAAGCCACTTGTCACAAAGATACTGATGCTTTTCCTATCAGGCCATCTTCATATTGATTGATGTTACACTCAAAAACTTCAGTAAAATACATCAGCTTCTTTCAATGTGTTGTTTCACGTAAATAGAAGCAACATAACATACAACAGTGGTGATTTTTTTAAAACGTATTTTATTTATTTACTTAAGGTATTTTTGTAGGCCTGAATTCAGGGCAGCATACCTCCCCAGGAGAGGCACTTGTATAAGTATTTGCCTATTGGTAGGCATGTACTTCAGCACTTCCCTGAATTAAGATGATGTTAAGATTGAGACGCTATGTTGTATCCTTTGCTCGCGTGAAGGCACTGAACTTGCCAGAACAAACATTGTACATGCAAATAAGTTTTTTTTCAACAGTTCATACTATTTTGTAGCTTAGCACTCAGTTTTCAAATCTGTCAGACCAAAATCCACTCTCAGGCACTTTTAAAAAGGGCCTTGTGTAATAACATAAAAGAGAACATACAGCCTCTACTAACATCCACATACAAGCCACTGAATGACTTAGCTTCAAAAAAAACCAAAAAAAACCCAAAACTCCAGACACACCAAAACCCCATCAAAAACCCAAACCCCTCAAACCCATCACCCCACAAGATTTAAGATCTCTAAACTTAGAAGCATCAATTTAGGCATTCAAGTTTGAAAAATTCTCTCTGCACTTTAAAAGGAAGACAGGAACCTGACATCATGCTCTAAATCATTTCCTCTTAAATAATGCTGTAAACTAATGCTGACACTCCTCAGATGTTAAATTAGGTGATCAACAGACACGCTTTTCATCAAGCAGTGCTTTGCACAACTGGAAAATCCTGTTATTTCACTAAACAGCCTAAAAAATAAACATCCATTTCATTTCTGTTCCTCTTTTTTCCTTTCAAAAACACTTCAATACTTTGAAAAAAAAAGATAATAAAAAGTAATCTACAGAGTTGCTCTTATCTTTTATAGTAACATTCCTTCCATGGTTTGTTATACACACATGCACACAGATGTTTCATCAAATTAGCTTGTGGGTACGCTCGGATGTGTTTAATGTCTGCTAAATTGCAATGTCCGTTTATAACAAATGCCAAATAGAGAACACAGCAACTTGTGGAGTCCAGTTCCTTCAGGAATGTAAAACTGTGTATCAGGAAAGTGCCTTTTTGCATCTCATTCTGTCTTTGGAAATACAGTACATCCTCCTGTTTCATTCAACCTCAGAAAGACCCAAGCAGCCATGGTTCATCATTTATTTGAATTAAATATTAATAATTTTACCTCTGTTTAATTGCTTAGTTACCTCAGTAATCAAAAATAAAAAGACATTTTTATCAGCCCTCGCTGTCAACTTGAGGCTACACTGGTACACAATCAACAGCATCAAAATATTTGAACAAATTGGGTTTGGTTCAACTATTTTGGCTTGTAAGAATAACTGTGCTGCTCTGCTCTGGTCAGGCCTCAAATTTAGAATTGAGTCAGTTTTTCAGCGCCATGCCGTAGGATCAGTCAAGGCAAATCTGTGAGAACAAAAAAAATGTCTATCATGAGAAAATTATTAAGAAACTCACCGTCTTTACTCTGGCCGAGACCAGGGAGGAGAAAGAGGAGCAGAGACATGACGATGGTGATCAATGTTTTCCCTATGTATTTGGAATAACTTGGGGAGAATTTGACTTAATCTGCAGCAACATTTTCTCTAAATGTCTATTTATAATAGTTATGAAGCACTGGAAAGGCTACCTAGAGATGCTGTAGAATATTCTTTACTGGGAATTTCTATGAGCTGATCCAGGTAAGTTGATTCCAAGGCATAATCTCTATTTTTTAATGTTGGATACATCCTGCTGCAGACCATACATCATGAGAACTGCAAGTTTACTTGTCTAATTACCACATTTCCAATTAAAAGAGGAGAAGGGCAAGAAATTCCAAAATTTCAAGGAGGAATTCTGTGTTACACAGATACTACAGTTCCAGTGAACTTCTCTTTTGAGAGAGAAGCAGCAGCCAAGATCAGACTAAGGCAGGCCTGATCATGCAAATCAACTATCCAAAATTACTACACAAGAAAAAGAAAAGGCAGCCATAGCCAAGGTTACTTCACCAACAGCAACATCTACCAAGTCCTTGAGAGGAAGATCACCAGGGAAACACAGAGCACTTGCATGGAGACCCCCCCAGACTCCTAGGATCATTGGCCAACATGTGGATTACAAGCGTTATTTGATCAGTCATTAGTTAATAAGTGGATTACAAATATTATCTGAAGGACTGTGATCTACCCCAAAGGAAAGAAAAGGTCGCATATCTCCAGCTCTCAGCAGTACCATGCTCAGGCTGAAGCCTTGGCTTTATAACTAAAGCAATTTTAATTCCGCCTACAAGCATCAGTGGCTTAACATTCACTAGCATCACAAGATAATGTAGTCACTCTGGACTTGAAAAACAAAACACAGCACTTCTATAACAAATAAGAAATAGGTTCAATTAAATACCCTGGCAGTATTTAAGTGGAGAAACAAGATACAGCCATAGGAGAAAAGCTCCAGTACCAAAGCACTTCCACATCCCTGTTGTTGGGTGTCCTCTCTCAGGCAGTGGCTTGCTAAAGAGAAAGTGTGTGATTCCCCAGAGGAGAACATAAAACTCCAACAGTATATCAAGTTGCAATGACTGCCACAAGGAGGAAGTTCTTCCTGACTGCTGCTAGTAATCAGTTCATATCCTTGGACATGAAGAATTGATCTTTTTTTTTTTTTTGGTCAGTATAAATTTAGGTGCTATTCTTGTCAGTTTTGTATACATCAAAGAGTCTCAGTTCTTTTAATCTATTTATCTTAATACCAACAGACTGTGGGCTACCTCCTCTCCCAGTGCACTTTCCCTTTGGTGACTATTTAATATCTCTGTGGCAAATACCAGTGTGACCATATATAGAAAGCAGAAGCAAGTAGTTCTCTGCTTGTAAAGCTGCATTTCAATGAAATTCAAAGAATGAAAATAAGCAAAGGGGCACATATAAAGGCATGAACTACCTTTTTGTAGGCTCCGCAGACCATCAGACCCCAGCAAATCAGATTTCCTTCTTCTTAAATAGATTTACCCTGTAACTTCTGATACAGGGAATAGTACTTATCACCAGAAAGGCCAGTACTAAATCATTTGGCAAGGAGTCTCACGAATCGTGACAATGCGTGACTGAATTTTGCCCTAAAGATTCAGTCTCACTGATTTGCAGAACTTGCTGCCTAAGCATACTACTTGCACATGCAATAAAATAAGTGTTATTTTTATTTGGATGAGTTCTTCTTGCAACGCTATGAGAAACGAAATATAGGACCACCCAGTTACATTTCTTCTTTATTTGTTATTCCAATGTCAGTTTGTTACTCGGAGAAACAGGCATAAGAACTGAAGTAGATACCACCCACCATTTGATAGAAGTAGATGTTCCAATTCCTGATCACAATTGTAATATGGAAAATAAAAAAAAAAAGCAGAACAGAAATAACTATTACTTTCACAGCACCTTTTTTGAAGCTGTCAAAGCAATTAGCAAGCATTTATTAGTCTCACAACAGCTCTGTGAGACACTTAAGATACAGTATTTTTTTAAGGGAGACTTCTACACTACAGCAAGTAGTTTAATACATGAATTCATGTATAACATCTAAATACATATAATTTTTTAAACAGGTAACCTACTCCAAGTCCCGTCTTTTCCACTGATGCCTCCCCCCCACACCGCCTAGGGTGTGATTTTTAGGTATTTATTTATTTCACATGATCAACTACACAGAGTTCACATACTTCTGCACTGATTTCTTACAGCTAACTCTACAGTAAACTGCAGAAAAGGTTATGGGTACGAATCAAAGAATATGGACTACATCAAAACAAATAGGTTATGAAGTAGCAACCCCACTAATCCCCCTGGAACGCAGCAGGTGATAAATGCCACATTCCAGCAGAATTAGCACCTCTCCCTCCTTTGATGGGGGGGAGAAAGAGGTCATCTGAGGTGATAGGAGAGGTGTGCAACCGGGAAGTCCAGTGGAGGATTCCTTTGGCTCTGGGATATAAAGAGAAGTTGAGCCAGACTCAAAAGACCCATCTCATTCACCTCAACCACATGAGTGTAGGCCCTCTCAGAGACAGTTAATACCTGCTCTACACAAATAGCTCAAGAATTACATTTATTCTTAGAATAACCAAAAAAAAATAAAAAAAAGCTGTACAGACAGTTCCTTGTCGTGTATTAGACAAACTACTTCAACTCTTACCATAAGAGGATGTCTAGATGTCCGCAAATCAAACACAATGTTAACACAGGCCCATCTTATGCATCACATATATTTGGAACTTATCCATAGACCCAAACATAGTAATTTTAAGGAATATGATCACATATTCCAGCCAAAATGAAAGACACAGAGCTTAATACTGCAAAAGCAGAGGCCAACAGAGAGAAATATATCTTTTTTTTTTCCTTAGTTTTCTTTGAAATGGTTCAATTTGCCTTGTTTGGATGGACAGAGAAAAAACTGTCTTTGTTTATATGCTGTTCTTTATGCAGACATCTTGTAATGCCTTAACATATGGGAGATATCCATTCTACAGATACCACATAGGTAAGTTTTCAGACACAGCTGACGTGCTGTTCACAACAGCACAAGTACTTCACATACCAGCAGTTTCTAGCCCCATCACTCTTATTATGCTGGACTTCTTTGAGAATTGCTGCAAGAGCTTTAATTTCCAGATGAAGAACTGTAGCTGATGGACAAGATGGCAAAATTGCCACCTCCAAGGTTGGGCCAAAGGTCAGATAACCCGTACCTGAAACATGCTGCCGTGACTCAGCCACAAGAGTACGGCACCAGCTAGAGTCGCACGATGTACCACGGCACAGCAAAGTCATCCCTGGAAACCCATAACTTCCCATGACAGCTCTCAGAGGATTTATAAGCCGAAAGTCACTTCTTATACTTGGCTTCCCCAGCGAGAGGCCCCACTGGCCACCTCCAGGCAGCCACCACCCGCACCAGGTGGGGTCCATGTCACCATGTTGTCACTATTGCAGGAAGGGCAGAGCAACCTGTGTCCTCCTGTCTCCATTTCAGCTTTCACATTTCCCTCTCACCTCGAGCACTAGGCAGCAGCCACAGCTACAGCACTGCCTGTATATACAGGATGAGGAGCCCTCCCTTTCAAACGCTGACTTGGACAAGTGCCACACACCCCCTGGAAGCATCTGCATTTGAATTTAAAGGGGTGGGGGAGTGACAGCAAAACTAGCTTCTTCTTCTGACAAGGCTTTGGCAGATCATTGGTTGTCATCAAACCTATTGCGTTTCTTGCTCCCTGCCAGAAATTCCACCTACATGCCTGATGGCAATTAGTCCTTTGTAGGTGCTAATGAATAAAAGCAGCATGCACACTTTACAGACTTAAAAAGAATAACCCAGTCCATATATTAATTCCATATATAAACTCACATGCACACACAGTCCTCCCTTCCCCTACCCGCATGCCACTGTGCACCCACACCCAAACTCGTGCTTAGAAAAAAAAAAAAAAAAGCAGCAGTAAGATGATCATCAAACTATGTGCAAGTAGGATTTTTTTTTGTGAATCATTATCTGTTTTTCCATAACTCATCTACTGCAAAAAGTATTGCTTTATGAATGCAGAAGGCAGCCTACACTTGGGGCAATGAAGCACATTCATCGCATGCTTGAACCTTTCAAAGGTTCAGACATTTCACACACTCCCTCTAACCATGGTTTTTCCGCAGTGTCCAAAATCATCTGGGATACGACAGTATGACATAACCACACTTCAGGCAAACACCCTGGCAATTTCCATAGAAGGGAAAATGGATAAAACAGGGGCACCATGAGACTTCAGCACCACAGTACTTCCAAATCAACAAACTGAGCTTTGCTTTCATGTTTGTATAATTCTGTTTTCTGTTTTATGTCAATTTTAGAAGACAAGGCATCAAAACAGCATAAGGAAATACACTCTATGTAAAGGCATTTAAGGGTCCTTATTAACTTCTCCCATCAGCAAAAGTTGTTTTATCAAAACCAAACTATTTTATAAGACTGTGTCAACTCCCAGACCAAATATTTAGTAGGAAACATTGTGTTTTGACTTTCATGTCAATGCTACATATATAGACAGAATTAGGTTTGGGAGTCAAGAGAGAATAAATTGAATGCTACAAAAACAAAAAAAAAACAACCCATCTCAAGTACTTGATAAATTATTGCATATTTTTTTTCCTCAGACCATTTTGCATGAAGTTTTAGTTTTCAATTCAAGATTACAACATTTTAAATAAGGGACTTTCCCAACCACTTTTAGAGCACTCAGTAGCTAATGAGAAGTAGAGTATTCAGTACTTTACCGTGACATTTCCAGACGAGATTTCACAAGCTCCAAAAGGCTCTAGAAGGTCAACTTTAAATCAGCACATAGCAGAAAATACCTTTTTTCAACCTCACTAGCTTCCAGTGGGATTTACTGGCTGGACCACAGGCAGGAACACTTGTAGCAGGCAGCCAGCAGCTCCAGAGTTGAAGCAAACTGGTCCTGAGCTGAAGGGCACTGCCCATCATCAGCTGGAATGGGCTGCCTTGCCTTGTCTGAACTTAAACTGTCTGACCCTGCAAAAGGCAGGGTCTTTCTTCTTTACACCTGATACTCCCTCCTTGTGTCACATGTAGTAGCACCATATTCACACTGCCTACAGGAAAGTCATCTTGATTCTGAGGTTGTTCTACCATTCATATTGGTTTCATACAGACAGAGAAGTCATAGAATCATAGAATCACAGAATGGTTTGGGTTGGAAAGGACCTTAAAGATCATCAAGTTCCAGCCCCCCTGCCATGGACAGGGACACCCTCCACTAGACCAGGTTGCTCAAAGCCTCATCCAGCCTGGCCTTGAACCCCTCCAGGGACGGGGCATCCACAGCTTCCCTGGGCAACCTGTTCCAGTGCGTCACCACCCTCA
>VZTO01026195.1:111570-136013 GCA_013400615.1 Syrrhaptes paradoxus | reverse complement strand
GGTCTCCACTTGGACATTGAGCCATTGACCACCACTCTTTGAGTGCGGCCATCTAGCCAGTTCCTTATCCAGCGAGTGGTCCTTCCATCAAATCCATGTCCCTGAAACTTAGAGACAAGGATGTCATGTGGGACTGTGTCAAAAGCTTTGCACAAGTCCAGGTAGGTAATGTCTGTTGCCCTTCCTCTATCTACCAGTGCCGTGGCTCTGTCATAGAAGGCCACCAAATTCGTCAGGCATGAGTCAGGCAAGAAGTCTTAAGTATTCATAATGCAGGTGAGGACAGTATCCACATCCAGCCATGGAATAAAGAGCTTCTCTACAGCAGTCCCTGCTCTTCCCTACCACAGAGATATATGGCCTTTTTTTTTTTCTGTTGCATCTGGACAAAGCTTTTCCTTTGTAATGAGTTTTTGTCAGTGCAAGCAGCAGGAGCAAAGGGGCAATGTCAGAACATACTCTTGTAAGAGGCCTGAGCTGCAGTGTCTTTTTATTTTAGTTTCTAGAACAGGTTTGTAAGTTTTGTGCCAAAACCATACTTTTTACAATTAATCTGAACTGGGCAGGGAGCATTTTTTCCATTTTAATTTCTTTTCTTCCAGCCCGCAAGAGGATCACTCTCCCAGCCCATTCTGATCCATAGCATAGCCACAAATACAGCAGGGATCAACAGTCCATGCACTTCTTTTTTTTTTTTTTTCCCCCTCTTCAAAAAATTTTTCCTCCAACTTTCACTTGCAGATGAGGTTTTCACGCCAAAAAAATCTGGCCATTTCTGTCTCCTGTACCATTGCATCAGCTACTTTAGCAAACACAGATGCCCACACACAGCGGTATCAGGATAACACTGATGCTAAACACCTGAAAGCTCTGAAATGCCCTTACTCTGCTATCTTGCCTGGCTCACACTTCACTGGCAGGCAGGACCTTGTTGCCAGGGTGGGCAGTAGGGTCATTTCAGGAGTGCCACACCTGTAATCGCAAAACAGTTCTTCAAAGGGCTGTTTCCATCACAGATGTTGAAGTACAGTTTCTCCAAACAAAGTTTCTCTGATATCCATTGGGAAAAAAAAAACCAAGCACACAGGGATGGTTGTGCTTCTGGGTGAATCCCACCCTTGGGACCTGTGTGCTTTGGGGAGAGCACCTGGGTTTCAGGTGCTCCTGATGGTGCAAGGTTGGCTGCTCTGCTTGTGCTGCAGGGACAGCCACCTTCTCCATGAATCCCAAAAGCTCCAGCACACCTCTTGGAAAGCTTTGACCTAGGTGTTGCCTTCTGCTAAACCTCTTCTTTTTGTTGCTCTGAGATGCTGTAACACCTGGGCATAGCACACTGACCCTAGGAAGGGCATTTCCCACAGGGTGGGCAGGAAGGCAGGACTCCTCTGGCCAGGCCAGGCAAGGCACCAGCTCTGTAGCCTGATAGGCAGAACACACCACTGGGAGGAGGAAAAAAAACGGCTTCCTGAAATTATCCCAGGATAATTTTCTTTTTATTCAATCACTGTTTAATGTAAAATGCATTAAAAGCTTAGGAGCAAAATGTGAAAACATATGGAGTGAAGATGTTTAGGCAAATTGACAAATACAGCTCTACATCCCTGGAAAGTCTTACAGAAGTTTTAGAAGCTCCTTGGATTTAAATATCCCCACGGCTTTTGTTGTCCCCTATTTTGTTCTAGACAGCTTTGGGGAATATCACTGCTCAGAATACTCTGTTTTATAAGGTTTTGAATATCCCCTGAGTTCCACTTATTTTAAGAATTGTCAAATTATCAAGGTCTAGATATAATCCTAGTGTTTACAGAAAACCTAAACTTTTAACTGGCATGACTTAGTGCTCTATAGGGGAGTTCAGTTGCAGCTGATGTTTCATCTGTGCTCTCCATTCAGAATCCCACAACTACATG
The DNA here is from genome assembly GCA_013400615.1 of Syrrhaptes paradoxus. NCBI lineage: Eukaryota > Metazoa > Chordata > Aves > Pterocliformes > Pteroclidae > Syrrhaptes > Syrrhaptes paradoxus. The sequence continues at coordinate 134,103 of VZTO01026195.1, read as the reverse complement.
ACTACATTTGTAATCTCCTGATCTTTCTGAGTTGTAAAAGTTTGCTATTTTCTCCCTCGCTCTGAGTGGTTGGTAAAATGGAAAGATAAAAATAAAACAAAGGCAAAGAAAAAGAAAGCAATATTTCAGGAAAGTGATTTCTTTCAAAGTATTTTTAATTTTTACATGATTCAAAATAAGTTCACATACAGTAACCACTCAAACCAACTGACTCATCTTCATGTCCACATGCTTTCTTTAAAAACAGAATTTTTTTTTTAATGTTCAAAACATAACATTTTGCTGGAACAGATGCCTTATTTGAGCAAAGTGTCACATTTCTGTAATATTTAAAACGATGTTTCAGTTTAACCAAGATGTGACTAATTGTCAATGAGTAGGAAAAGTTACCATGCCTGTGTTTTTGTCCAGTACCAGTGACACGACAGTGAACCATCCTGATAAGTGCTGTTCAATAACAACTCATGGCTGAACTTAGTTGTCTTGCTTTCTTAGTTGTCAGTTTGGTTATTAGCTTTGCTCACAGGAGCCGACCAATACAAAATAATGAGGTGAAGCTGTAATCCTGGGCTAATATTGACTTTTTAATGATTCACTTGTTGTTCTTCTGGCTTATTTTTATAATCTCCATCTTATCCCTTCTGCTTTTAAACCTTGTGAAGAAACACCTACTCTAGTAGCTCAAAGAAGCCAGCCCACTGTGAAGAACTCAATGCTTTTAAGTCATTTTTTGCTTTTCTATTATTCCAGCAGCAGCACATCTGTCTCTGAAAGGTTTTAAGTGTCTTTGTAACTAATACGAGAGGAACCTCAAAAAGTTTTATTTGCTTTGGCTTGGCTAAAAGCTTTGGTTTCAAGCTGCTTGTTCAATCCTCCTGGAACGGCAAAAATAGATGGGAAATCTCAAGATGTTTCAGTGTGTTTTTGTCACCTCCCTGTATCCAGTAGGAAATTTCACAAGAGCCTTCTTTATAGTAAACTGACATTTCTGTTAATGGATCTACATCTTAGCTGCAGACTTAGCTGCAGACTTACACTGGCCAATTTAGCTGTAATAGTCACAAGACGTGGGAGCAGAGATGGAGGAATAACAGGCCACCCTTATCCCGCATGTGCCACTTTGGGAGGGATAATTCAGTTATTGGTCTGAGTCTCATCTGAGAACCTAGGATTTCCATGCAGATGACAGACACTGTGACAGAATGTCAATGATTTTTTTTTTCTAAATCTCTTGAACTTTATGACCACAACGTGGTTGGGAAGTGAGCCTTTGGTGTTTACTGTCCAGAAGTTCTCTAGAGATGTAAAAGTGCAATTTAGAATATATTTCTTTTGGTAGAACTTTTCCTCCGCAAATGACAAAATCACAACAGCTTATGCCAAGAGAGACCTCTCAGACCCCAGGTGCCAAAGAAAACACATGGAGAAGAGCCAGTACAATGGAGTCATAAGGTTGCACCACTATTTTGATCATTCAGCTTCCAAACAGGAGCATGAACATGTGCCTTGTTGTCACAAGAATATAATGTCTAAGCAGCAAGACCCTCTACGCTGACTATGGGCGTAGCTAGGCATGTAGACAAGGCACATATGTAGCAGGGTCCAGAGATAATGAGAATATACTGAGTGTTGCTGGTTGGCAATGGTCTCTCCCCACACTTTGGCCCACGCCATCTGCTCCACCACTGCCTGATGCTGACTCCCGTCTTAGCAGCCTGCCCAGCAACTCTGCAATTCAAGTACTGTCCAGCCTCTGTCACCTCAAAGTCGATGCTTAAGTGATATGCAATGAATTCTCACTGTTCCCATAATTTCAATAATCTAATAACAACTCTGGTCATTATGGGATTTGGAAAGAGATGACTTCATCTCAAAAAGGCATGAGAAATCCATACAGATGTTTAATATCTCAGAGCTGAGCATCAAATCCAATAAATCCTTAGTCCAAAGCAACGTAATTCCTTTAGTCCCTCGGAAATGGAGAAAGCAAGAGCTCCTTTTCACGCATCTTTAGTTTCCAGATCCTAATATATATGCAAATGCCGTATGTCTCTGTACTTATTTTCTGTACCGTATGTTAAAGGAGTCAATAGGTAGTCAAGAGTATCAAAATATTTCTAAAGGTGGATAGGCACACCAGTTTAGACCAGCTAGGAAACTGATTTTTTACTAAATAATACATGTGGGGGCAGTGGAGCTGATTCTCACTATGCAAACTCGGGTAAAACTCTGGTTTTACCTGTAGCTGAATCTGCCCCCTAAATATGCGTGTCCAGCAATTGTACTGGCCAGTCCCACACTCAGCTGCAAACAATCTACCTCATGGATATAACGAGATTGAAGTTACCTGGGAAAGAGAAGGGGACCTAGGTCATCTGGATATGAGACGATATACTCTGGTGCACTGTGGCAGAGAGGAATAACAGAAAGTGATTCAGGCTTATCTCTACCCTCATTTACATCAATCTTAGATATGAAGGCACAGACACTCTAAAAGATGTATTAAAGCACAAGCAAAATAGAACAAAAAAATCAGGAGTTTGGCCTGTTAGTGACTATACCTCCTGACGATAAACATTTTCCTTTTACCCTTTTCCAAGGAAGACCTGAATTGGTATGGCAAACATGCATTTCCCAACCTGTAGAGAGCTGGAATAGGATCCACAGCAGAATTCAAACACTCTGGTTCACGTCTAGCTCGGTGCAAAAACCCTGAAGCTTACACAGGCAAGAGGTAAACTTGAATCTTTCTGCACAGTGCAAGTTACCTCCAACCCTGGTGTATTATTTCCTAATGCTAAATAAGTGGATTTCTTGAAAGAGCTCAGCACACAAATCACTTATAACCAATGAAGTAATTTTCTTATCAGCTGTTTGGTTTTGTCATTAATACAAATATCAACAAAAAGTCTTAAATTACCAGGTGAGTCACCAGCAGTGAGGTGTGTCATCATTTGAACTGAGTATCTCCTTGTTAGGCATCATTGCCTACTCATTTTTGTTAAGAGGAACTGGAAAAAAAAATCTTCCCAGAGGGCAGGAAAACCCCACAACATCCCAGGATGATGAAGAAAGGAAAGTACATATTGTGTCATCGAAGCAAGACAGCCACCAAAGTGTGTTCTGAGAATGACACAGAGGGGTTTCTCCATAATCAAACACACGCTGCCGGCTACTTGGGGTGATTAACTCCCTCTCACAGCAGGAAGCAAGGATCACACACTCCACCTTTAAACCATCTTGGTTATTTCAAGTGTATCAGATCCTCTTCCTGTTTACCTCCAGGGTAGTCACAGCAGTCACACAAGAGAGCTACGACCCTTATTGCACGGGATTGTTCCCTTCCTCCGAGCAGTAAGAAACTGCCCAGAATTGACCAAAGGCTTTGTGTTAGTGTTGTGAATAGCAACCCTTGGTTGATGAAAAGGGAACTACTTCGCTGCTTATTTTACCATATTTGGGCACCCCTTAAAACCTGTGGGTTTTAAGTTCCGTTGTGAAATTGCAAAGATCTTTGCTCAGGGGGGCTCGTATGCCTGTCCTGGCTTTACTGAGGTCAGTGTGGCCCATCTGAGCAGATCCAAAAACCTAATTCAAGTCCTGCAGTCCAATTTCCATTTGGTGCTGGCCAGACGAATTGCCAAGACTAGTTTTTGGTTTCAGATCTTATTTCCCTTGTCCTAAAATCAGGAAAAGGATTTATCCTTGAAGAAGTGTCTTCATAAACTGTCTAACAGCAGACTTCATTTGAGAATTTTTCAATTCAGAAGGAAGGAGGAGAAGGGAGAAATTACGATCCCACAGTTGAAGTTATACAAATTTAGACTAGAAATATGTACAAACACTTAACAAGGAAGGCTTGTCACCACTGGAGCAAACGATCCTTCGCCACTTTCTGGCTTTGAACATGGCTCAGATCTCTTTCTAAGAGAGATGCAGTCACTCCCGAGTTTCCAAACCGTTACACGGATGGCACCCACATGCAAACCATGCTGAAGCAAGGAGCTGCTGTTTCTGAGAGTAGTACTCAGTAGTGTACCTTTCCATTAAGTATGGGACATGGGAAAAACATAAGTAGTGCATGGACACACACACACACAGTGGAAAATTTACTCTACCTTTCCTCAGCAAACAATGCTACTCAATGCTACTGGGGGGCAAGGTGATCCATACAGCCCCAAAAGATGTACCAAGTACAGAATCTAAAATGTAAACTCTGAAATATCTTGAGAAAGTGTATCAGCAGGATACTCAGTAGGTCTTACTCAGTAGGTCTTACTCAGTACCGAGTCAGAAGTAACTCCCATCGAGGTGGATGCTAAATTTTGCTCAATAAGAAATGACTAAGACATAGAGAATAAACTCACAGGTCACTCTCCAGCTCCCACTACCATTAATGGCAAATTAGCTACATACCCCAGAATTAAAATTTCTTTTCTTTTTCTGAGTGACAGGTGACTCTCTGGAGTGGAAGCTGACTTTATCCCCCACTACAAAGTCAGGCAATGAGGCTTCCAAAATCTATTATTCTATTTGTGCTTCATTTTTTTTTAATTTTATTTTATTTATTTTATTTTTGAACTTCAAAATTTGACAAGGGATGGGCAATGTGATTCTGCCACCAATTCTACTATCCTCTGTTGTCACTAAAAAACCCCTAATTTTTGCATCTTTAAGTTTTGTCTTGACCAGAAGCAATGGCAAAAGGCTTAAACATTTCATGACTCATTCTAATTTAAAAAAATACCAGAACATACAGCAAGATGTGGATTTCAGGGTCCGGCCCAAACCTTTGTTCTGACTGCCATGACCTTGATACTCTCAGGATCAAAAGCTACTGAACAGCTCTCTCTCTCAAAATATTCTAAAAGTATATAGAAGGTATGTTTTTCAGAAGAAAATAAGCCCACAGAATGTAGCTCTTCTTTAAAAAAAAAAAAAAAGTATCCATTTATTTTGGTATCTCAGTATTCTGAAACCAAGAACCTAAAGACAATCCAAAGTTATCTTTTCTCTATTTAATTGCATATATTTATGCTAGCTAGCACACTGAATTTCCAACTTTGCATAAAATTGTTTGTACAAATGTATTTTAATACATTTAGTTCCTATTATCTCTCAAATCCTCAATAAAAGAATGAATGAATAAAATTTCCTAATTTTTTCCCCAAACAAAAAGGAAAGGAAACTTTGATCTGGGATCAAGCAGAGGAACATTTTGAGCCCTTGTAAATATTTTGGGTTTGTTCACAGATCATTTTGCTTTCAGAAAAAAATACTATAACTTTTCCCTCCAAATGATATACTGCTGGAAAAAAAAAACCCCACAACATTATACTCCTCTCTCTTACAGGAGGTACTCACTGAATTTCTCCTTTTTTCACCAACATGCAGTCTGTCTGTATTTTTTGACAGTCACAAAGTACTATACCACTGATCACACAAGCAGATGAAACAGTCAGAGGCACTGAACATGAAGGGCTAAATATTGCAATATCGAAATATTCTTTTTTCCTTCTTTCCTTTTGCAATTCTGCTCCTAGAATAAGATTACTGTATATTCACACCTTGTCTAGGAAACGGACATCAGCTCCTTTCAAATACTAGAAATCCTTTCCAAAAGCCTTTGGATTAGGCTCTGAAAGAATCCAAATTGTGTGCGCTTCCCACTCAGTAAGCACCCCCACGCGCTCCCCAAGCATCAACGCAGGCTGAATGCACAAATGTTCTTTGCTAACGGAGTGCCGCTGTCTAACACGGGAGAAGAGCAAACACTCCTATTTGGGGGAATTTTAAAATTTAAACTGCTAGAAAAAAAAAAGAGCTGCCTTAACAAAACAATGAGAATATATCAGGAGACCGGGATGCCCCAAGATCCATGTGCAGGTGACAGCGCCCGGTCACCACAAGGAAATCACGGTGGCACGAGGAGGACCCAGCCTGAAGGAGGGCTTGGAGGATATGCAGAGGCTTCAGCCCTGCCTTTTGTCGAAGAAACGCTCTCACACGTGTTTAAATACTGCATCGTTTCAGTAGAGAGGGAAAGGCTTCCAAGCTGCACAATTATGCTATTGTAATCACACAGCGCAGGCCAAATTAGACAGAGTAGCTCTGTTTTCCTGAATCCGGTTTTATAAGCTACATTCTAGCAGTGCTCCATTACGCTGCTATGCAGAAGTGTCTGGCATTGTTTCCATCACAAACAAATCTTTATGCCCTAAATTCATATTGGACGGAAACTTGGCTTCCAAGGCCAAAATCTAAGAATTACATTTGTTTGTTTAAACAAATTTGAGGGAAAACATACTTGGCCATCTTTGAGTTATATGATGACAAGATGATTTAGATTTCCCATAAAAGATATAATTCTTTTTCCCTCCTCATGCCAAACAATGATGCTTTCTTATAGCTGGACAGTTCCTGGCTTGAAGAACAAACCTATCCAGAAAAGCCAACTCTTGGCTATATTGATTAGGACAGCAGATGCTGAGCACCTCACAGGATGTGGTTCTTGCTTTGGAAAAGTGAAGACAAACTTTTATCATCTCCTACATTTATAAGACTGCACATTGGTTTCTCTGATGCTGCTCTGTGTAAAGCTAAATTGGAATTGATGTACTTTGACTGTATTGTGCTCTATTGGAACAATTTTAGCTTCCCTAGACAGCATGTATTTACAAACTGCTACTGTAATAAGCCATCCTTGAAGGGAAACATGCTAAGAAAGATACAATTTAAATATATAAGAAATGCAACTAAAACTCAGTTTTGCACTTCTTCACAAAAAAAAATTATCTCTTATGCTTACCTAAAGTACTATCAAAGAAAATTATGGTGGCTTTCTGCACCCAATGCCAGAAAAATCAGATCTTTAAGTCCTTGAGTTGTTATGTACAATTTTTTTTCTTCTTATACCTTTGTAGAATAAGTAAAAAAAAAAAGTTTTATGCACCACTTAAGTAAGCAAATTATCCCTCAGAGAAAATTTTGTAGTCTAAAGGTATTCATCATTTTCTCTGTATATTGCAGAAGTTGTGTCATTTTGGGTTATCTACATAATTTCATATATTGACCCAATCCCACTAATAACTGGTGCTGAAGTATCACAGAGCAATAGAGAAGGTTGGGGAAAACAGAAATCATTAGTAAAGCCTTCTCTGAAACAAGAGGCAAAAGCAACCTTAGCAAATGCTTCATTATCAATCCACCCTTATTACCTATTTTATCTCCTAGCACATTTCATTCAGTTGTGATCTAGACTCTACAAAGCTCTATCAAAGAGGGGAATAAACAGGTACTTCGCAGAAAAAAGAAATACATATTCTCAGAAAAGCACACTGGAAGATGCTAGGTATAGCTCCCTTTGAAAATATTTCAGATGTTTCCCTTCTGAATGTCTAAAACCCACTTGTACCTTTAAAAACCACTGGGCCAGAAGACAATAGAAGGATATGTGAAAATTTAAAGTTTATAAAATATATTGCTTCACATGAAAAGCTGAAGCTCTTCTGCTTTACTGAAATCAAGTCTGTAGTGCACAGGTACAAGCAGGTCAGCTGTGCAGTTCATGATAGACCTGGGCCCTGACTGAGCATTTTCTTGATTACTAAGATTCTCACAAATCACTCTACAACCCAGCCAGACCTACCAGCAAATTGCTTTTTCCAAATTATCTCTTAAGATTTAATTTCAAGTACTGAACATTTGTTTTTGGCAGCCTCAGAGCAACTCAGAAATACAGATTAAACAAACCATTACATGCTTAGACACCTGCTACTCTATGGTATACAATTAACAGAGAGTCAAGTCTCAACAAATTATTTCATTTGTTCATTGTTATGTTTAAGCAAGTGCTTGCCATTTAAAATAAAGGGATTCCGAGCAGTTTCCATTATGGAGTTATCTGTTCTTAATGTCATCATTCACTACAGCAGTGGCCAGAAGTGGATTTTCCATCCTGACTAGATCATAGTTTACTTTCACATAGTAATTATCTATTATTCCCATGTATACTGTTTGTTTATAGGTTCAGTACCACATTCTTCTTTCTAAACAGAAGTGGTGGCATTTGCTGAAGGCAAACCAAACAATGAGCTAGCATGAAGAAATATACTGGTAGTCACTGAAACTCTCACAGTTTAAAGAACTCCAAGCCAGGCATGCAATTGCTTTTGGATAGAGGAGGGAAATTCAGAAGCTGCATGGTGAGTTAGGAAGCTGACAGTAGCCAAGAAAGGACTTTGCAAGATGTTTGCAAAAGTTTACCCGCCGTTTCCAAACCACTAAGGATCACCTGGACCTCCCACTAGGATTACAAGTATCTCTCCAAATTCATTGAGTCTTCCACACTCATCTTTGACTTTGGGATAGATGCTCACAGTCTTCCCTTTACAAAGGAAGTGCCTATACCTCTGTCCAGCTTACTGTGCAAAAGCAACCCATAGTCAACTTCTTTGGAGTGCTAAAACCTTGAAAAGTACCAAGCAGCATGCCTCACTCATCAGATCAAAACACCGAGTCTCGCTCTTCCTTGGGGCTTTTTCATATTCCACTAACTTCTCTGAATGGCTTCCACTAAGAAATGTCACAGTGCTTCTCTTCAGAACTAGTCTTTAGTTGGTTTCTCTGATCTTCCACCAATAACAACCACCACTTTCAGAAACTGTCTTTTTCTCCACTAATGTCCTTTTATTTTTTTTCTCAAAAGAATTTCACAGGGTTAGCAATTGATTTTTATCTTCCTTAAAAACTTCACTTCTTATCCATCGCAATATCTGACTCCTTACGGCATGCACTACTTGTTGCTTCTTCCTAAGGTGGGAAATCAAAATTGATACAGCTGGCATTCAGCTCTCTCTAAGAAAAGTCCATTGCCTTTTGTGGGGTGAAGTAAACATGTACATTAAATCTTTCAGCACTATCTAAAATAATTCATTACAGTTTCCTACTGAAGGGAAATGAGGAAGGTGATCTCTACATTCAAACATGACAAAGTAACACCTGGAGATTTGACTTGATCAGCCTTTAATATTTGTGAGGAAACCACAGAATCACAGGGGCAGAAGGCAAGGCAGTTTCCAGCCAGAATGAATGCATGCTGGAATGAGCTCAGGAGCAGCTTGCACTGGTCTGCCCCCATGCTTCTGTCAGTGCTTCACTCATCTCGCCCTCACGTTAAAGAAATATTTTTTTAGATGGATTTGAAACAGCAAAAGGATATCTTAATAAGAAGCATGTGCACACACTCACTTGCAGACACACACACACACACTTTTTTTTGACACTAACTGGCACCTGGAGATTGGTTTCAATATTCAGCATCTCAGCTCTCTGCAAACATTTAGAGGGAAACAGAATGCATGAAGTCCTGGGCTCCAGTAAAATCCATGGCAAAACTCCCACTGACTTCAGCTAATCTCATTCTTCCACTCAACCTCAAGTCAATGTGCCTTTTTTGTTTATTTTCTTGTTCAAATACTTTCCTCTAATGATATTAACACAGGAAAAATAACTGCTTGTCAGCAGAGCTCTACAGAAATTGGCAGGTTGTGTTTGAAGGCGTTTATGCAAGCTTCTTCTTCGGTTTGATTAGAGTAGAGTCTAGCCGCAGTGGTTGGACCCAGATCAAGAAAGACATTTCGAATTCTGCCCACAGAATGTTCATGTACAGCATCTGAATTGGGCTGAGGTCATTCTGCCTTCATTTTCATGCCTTGAGGTTTGTTACTAGCTTTAGGATCAGAAATTTGCAACAAAACTCAGCTAAAGCCACCTCCTTTCACCTAGTTTCAGGACCAAATTATCCAACATGAGGAACTACTTAACATTGGTGAATATATGCCAACAGTTATCACACAGTGGTATCTGAGATGGAACATTTATTTCCTCTTTAACCCTAAGGAAATATTATGATAACAAAATGTCGTCACCCCCGGAAACGCTTGACTTTCACGTGATGATCACAATGTCCATTTTTGGACCAACTCATCTGAAATTCATTACACTAACCAAAGACTGGTGGGTTGGGTTTTTTTCTGTTGTGTTCTAAGAAACTGTGGAGTTATAAAAGCTTCATACCATGTGAGGTTGGACAACAGAAGCTCTGCAAAGTTCCTCTTAACTGTGCAGCTGTAGTCCAGACCAAGAAAAGAGCAGTATTTATGGCAATGTTGATTTGTGGATCTCTGAAAATCAGCAGTCATTTAATTTCCATTGCTTCAGAGAAGTCTGCTGGAAAAGAACCCATGTGTCCTTCAAGAAAACATTTCAAGGTGCAACCAGTGAGACTCTGAAGCTTACTGTGAGGGCACAGAACTCAAGCTGGCATGGACAGTTTATCTCTGACAGATATATATTCCAAAGATCAAGCCCAAAGGTCTCCCAGAAGCACCAAAATAACTGCCAATACAGTTTTTACTCATTTCTTGCTATTCTTATGTCCTTGTCACTCTAAGCATCTACTTATTTCTGTTGTCCTTACAGGTGTTTCTCTCTGATCCATCTTCCTCCCTGTGTCACAGCACTAATCACATACAGTGCTGTCGTCCCAGTGATACCATTTGTCAGTTCATGTAACATGGACATGATGCTTAAAAGATGTTTTGTTACAGTATCATCTCAGATATTTCAAACAAGAGCTCCTGCAGCAGCATCTTAGCTAGTGACCAGGCAAAGGTCACCCGCATCTATTCGAATGGAAAATCCACAGCATTAATTCATTTGTGCATTCACATATATTTGAAGGGCAGAGAAGTCTGGCAACCTATTGAAGACTGTCACCAACTTGGGCACACGGAATCTGGTTAGCAAGTGTTCCCGTAGACCCGTAACTCCACATATAACCCCGTTCTGTTTGACTTTTTTCCCCCCCTTCCTTCCATTTTCCAAATCAAATTTTAAAGGGTTGGATCTGACCTTCTCACCCTGTGAAACAGAGAAAGTGCTCAAGCAGGAATACCTGGCCAGTCACACTATTAAAACAAAAACAATTACTGCCTTATTTAACAAAACAAGCCACAATCTCAAAATGGTAGAGGCTGCCTATTTTGTTAAAGTCTTAATAGAATATTTTGTGGTTCCCTGAGGAATAATTCTGCTTACTCAGAGAAACACTTATTAACCTTCATAATTTATTTGTGGCTTCACCAAACACGCACATACTGTACTGCATGGCCATTAATCCTGGGAATGAACTTATTAATGATGGGTTAACCTTAAAAGGTTCAGTTTAGCTCAGATAACCACCCAGATTTCTGGATGCCTTTTTGAAATATATCAACTATGTGAGACTCACTGCTACACTTTTTCCAAAGTCTCTGTTGCATGGCACATTGTTTCTAGTCAACTCTCCCAGAAGGTCCCCAGTTTCCTTCCACCATGGTAGGTGAAGTATTATCTCAGATGTTTGTTAGCTGACACGACAATTTGCTTATTTGTCATTCTGGGACAGATAAAACCTTAGCTGTTACCTAGAAGGTCCTAGACTAAAGCAGCCTATATCGTAGTGCTGGTCTTTGCCATCAAACATACATGTTGCCTCTCATAACACTTCTTTCCATGTTCTTCCTCTGAGTGAGCTGAGAATGATGGGACTATAGAAATTACCCCATCTGACTCCTATAAACCTCATACAGCTTTTGTTACTTCTTTTTTCCATAACCTACTTAATCCATCAGGCACTTTGACACCTTGCATTTTGATACAGGGTCTCATGTGTGTTTCTGCTGTCCCTATCACTACAGGATTCTTATCCTGTTCAGGACTCTAAACACAGCCAGTATTAAAAATAATGATTTATCTACAAAGTGGTTTTTAAATTTCACAGAAATATAGTCTTGCTACTAAAGAGAACAAATGCCCATATACTGGGCAGCCAGTGTCTCTACTGACGCTGACTGTAGTCTGGCTTTTTGAATACTTCTTACACTTTTGACTTTTGCTAAAGCTTTCAACTAGTTATTGCAACCAAATATGAAGAACTCCTCCTTAACATATTCCATCTTTTTCAGAAAATGGTGGAAAATCATACCAATGATGCTTACTTACAGAATTTTATACACATTAGCACAGGGATATGTCTGTGGAGCCTGTGGAGGGAACAGCCATACCACGGCTGTGAGAGCAATTACTTCTTGAACCAGAACTAACTTTACAGAAAGCTATTGTTATTTCTAGCCAAATTGAGATTGCAATGGCAGAGGCTAAAATAATTGTTCAAGAGGTTATAGACCATGTCCAAGTAATTCATTCATTAACAAGGTGCTCTCTAAAATGGCATAAGTGTGGCAGGCAGTGGTGGTAAATGGAGCATATTTGATATTTCTAGAAAGCATCATGCCATCTCAACACCCTCTGATACTTCAAAGTCAGGCTTTGATTGTGAACGTCTACTGTCTGCTGACAGCTCCACTCTGAAACAAAACCATGGACTGCAGGCAATTACTATATCAAATTCTGTGTAGGATAAGGGTAAGACAAAAAGATCCCAAACCTGTGCCTACAGCTACCACACTGAAAGCCATATGAAGACATCAGACATTCAACATCTATTAAAATAAAACAAACAAAAAAAAGTGTGCAAACAAAAACACACTAAAGCACCTGGGTTTCAAACCTATGTTGATCAAAGAGAAAATGTTGAAAACATGACCAGATGTAACCAATGTAACAAGCATGACTAAATCTGCCAATGGGCTGAAATAGTGGTGCTGAAAGATGTGAACAGCCCTGTGTATATCAGTAGAGAATCAACTACTAGAACAAGTGCTTCATAGGACCCTATCAGCACCACTGTAATGATACATGCTTACTACCAGCGTACCTCCTGGGAGGGACTGGGGAAGAAGAAAAGGAGGTCTTGTTGCTGTCACCTTTGTGGATAAAGGAGAGATGAGCAAAGAGAGGTTTCTGACTGCCCTCGTGAAGAAAAGGAAAGTACTACTCTGGCCAAATCAGGAGGAAAAGGCTACTTGCTTCTCCCGACAGCTCAAATACTTTAACATGATTTGGGCACAGGGCTCACCAAACTGCACAAGACCAAAGAGACTGATGGGACCAAGCAAGAGTGTGCTGCTGTTGAAAGTGAAGCACTTGATTCTGTTTAAGGGCCTGAAAAACAGTACACTTCCCCATAGGTTACACCAGCCAATATCAACTCATTGTGAATGAGCAAAGCAAGATAAACACATGCTGTGTAACACGGCTATATGCATTGGCTAGCTTTCATACACGTAATTAAACACAAGCCCAGGAGCTAGAACACTTCCATATGGTGAGGCAGAAAACTGCTATCTATGGTGGGGAGGGCAATACGCTCTTTGCTTGTTAACAAATCACCCCATCTTGCTGAACAGCTCAAAGTATGTCATGGAGTAGAGCAAGAAAATTTGAGGCTATGTAACCTGCAGAAAATGCAGGAAGATCCCCTGATATAAACGTGACGGGTCACCTCTGTCTAGCAGAGTTGCAGGGGACACTGCTCTGTATCCCACTGAATGGCAAAGCCAGGTCCCCTCAACTCACTCAGAAGCCACTTAGACAGTTGGCTGGAAGACCAACGGCTCAGAACCAGATTCAAGTCCTAGGAAATCCTGTCACTTGCACAAGAAAGAAGCTGTAATACAGTTGGCCCAATTGTGTCCATTGTTCCTAACACAGTGTATTAGGACCTTTTGGAACATCAGCAGAGAGCTTACAGTACACTACTGCTTGTAACAGACTACGCCAGCCAACGCCTAGAAATAAGCTTTATTTCTGTGTTCCTTCTGTAACAGTGCATCTACAAAATACTCCTGTGTTGCCTTAATTATGTACCTATTTGGAATACAAGCCTTGTTGGGTAAAACCTCCAAGAATAAAATAAAAAGAGGAGCTGACTTGTTCTTTTCCCTCTATTTTTGTTAGCACAGCCAGTCACAAAAGTGAAAGTAGAAAAACACAAACATTTTCCTAGAAATGTTCATTTTTAACTGCAAATATGTTTTTAATTATTTCTTTTTTAGTCATCTCTTCAACCATTTTAAAAACTCTTGTCTTTTGTGTGCTTAGAGACTGGGGGCATCATTCTCAATAACAAATATTATTATTTTCCATTGGAAATGTAGACAAAATTATTCTAACAAGCTGTACTAAATAAAATGGGTAAAGTCTCCGAATATTTCTTTTATTTGTATCATGGTAATCACCACAGCATTTCTGGTGCACCTAAATATAAATGGAACCCTACATTATAATTCCACAAGTTCCTGATTGTTATTATATTTACCAATAGCAAAACAGTGTTTTCTGACTCAACACAGTGGACACCACTGTAACATAAACATTAACTACAATAAAATAGTAATGGGCAACTGTTGTAGTTTACAGAACTAAAAATACACATAGTATCTGCAAGGAACAGGACAGGGCCAAAGGTTTTTCATTGGGTTTCACATGGGGTTGACTGTGACTCAAAGTTTCCTTAACAAATATATTAAAATGTAAGTCTCATTTAACACAACTCGCATCCTATGGTGATCGGGATGACAGAAATGGTCTTCCACTGACTTTTCCCACTGGCTGCTGGTGTAACAGGGTCATGAGCAATGCAGCCTAAGCAAATAGGCAAGACTGACATTTCTATTTATTTACAAAGGATATCTTCCTTCCTCTGGTCTGCCTTCCTCCCTTCTTCACCCCCGCAGTCTAACCCTGCCCTGTCTGGTACGTGGGTATGGTATTTGTCTTCAAAACACAACAAATAGAAGTTAACATTCACCAACTGTGACTTATCTGACAGCTCAGCACTCTGTTTCAAGTTGTTCACCATTGCAACTCAATTTCCACAAAGCCCTGCGTCATACGGTGGCACCCTGCCAGGTCATAGGCTGCTCCGTCTCTTGGAAATGGAAATTTGTTAAGTTCACTGAGCTTTTTCCTCCTTCTTTTAATATGTTTCATATATTAAGTGTAAGAACATGCCAAATGGTATTATTGCAGGGAAAAAAGATCCATAGTTCAGCAAAACTGCCCTCCATTTTCAGTGTGAAATTTTATTGCTCTGTTTGGCATAGGAATTCACCAAGTTCCTCTCCTGTGAAGAGGATGTTTTCCTAATATTCTTCCCTGGGCTAGAACGAAAATCCTCTTATATGGTTCAGGTATCAATTACTCCAGTCCAGAGGTAACATCCTCTCCTTCTTTCTAACCAGAATTGTTTCAGACATAGTAGGGCATGGGTCCAAACTCCCACTGTGATCAACTACTTCCTGACCTCAGCTGCACCATAGGTATTCTTTTTTTATTTAAAGGGCCAATACATTTTATATTTTTTTCCTTCCCCCTTTTAGCATTTGAAATAGATCAAGGACTACTTGAGAGCCACATTGTAGCAATCCATAGCAACAGTGACAACAACAAAAATTAATGAAGAAGCACCTTTATGTTCCAAAATATACATTTTCCATTATGGCAAAATTTGTCTGCAAGAGAGAAATGTCTCTTAAGAGAGTTAGTAACAGTTTATTTTGTCAAATGTCCACTTGTATTTGTGACTATTTCAGGAAGAACAGCAGCTTCTTAATCCCTTGGTATAACTGTGGAGTCATTACAAGACAAATCCCCTACTCTGAGGGCCTTCAAGATCCGCATGGCAATTGTCATTTCCTTTCTTTGTTCCTTGCTCCCACTTTTAATCTTTCTGCTTATTCACCTCACACCAAAATGATGCTAGAACCTGCAACTTGCCCGTGAACCCCCAGATGCCTAAATCCAAAAGTAAGAGTATCGCATTAAATGCAACCACAAGGTTGGATTAGCAGGCTACAGCCTTTTCTTGCTTTCAATGCCTCTGCACCACTCCAGAAACTCAAATTAACCTGAAAAACCATTTACATACACGTTTTGCTCCACTGCCTGAGTACCTGCACTACCTGCTACACTGTGGGTCGCTGCTGGCATATGTGGAGCCAGATCTATACCACATCCCACTCATGGTCTCCAGAGGATGCCATGAAGTTAAGGGAAGGCACCGATGGATGGACCATCACTAAAACCTGCTCAAAGTCATCCCCTTACAAGTACCTCATGTTAGTAAGAGTTGCTCTTAGGAAACTGAGTCTTAAATGAAGGACTTGCCCAGGGATCATGGGAGACCACACAAAAGGAGAATAAAGTCCTAGCTCCCTACTCTGGTCATCTGCAAACCAAGATAAATAATTTCCTAGTTGTATATGCCTATGTTCTGTGCTGTTTTCTGCCTATTGTATGGCTATTTTCTCTGCTATGGTTGTATGTTGATGAAGTCTTAATAGCCTGAGTAACGGGCAGTCCCCATTAGTTAGTTCTATGTTTGTGCCCTCTCTAACAACCAGAAGAGAAGACTTCCTCAGCTGAAGTGCAATATGTCCCAGATGTTGCTGCACACACCTCTTGTGTGGAGCTCTGTCTCATGGGGATGCAGTCACAAAGACTGTCCTCCTTGTGTAACACAAAAATTCTCATCTCCTGCTGGGGCACCTGTACTTGATGATGGGGAGGCACAGCTAGGAATCTGGTCCTATGCTTAATTTAATTTCACTGATACCTCTTTCACAACACCACCTCCTCTCTACTGGAGTGATTATACTTGTATTACTCAGGTACGAGCAACAGAGCACATAGCCCTGACTCACTTTCTTACTTGGACCTTGCTTAGAGAGAGAAGGATTGAACAAAACCTCAGTAAAGAGCTAAGGACATGGCCTACAGTGATTAATTCTCTCCCACAAGTACAAGTCACTGGGGGTGGTGCCTCACTATAGGTACCAAGCCCTTCCGTCTCTCTCTAGGGCAGGAAATCCTCACCCATGTCCTGAAGAAGCAGGGCACCCCCTGCTGACCCTGCATCCAGAAGGCAGGCAGCTTTCTACATCCTTAAGCCCAACTGACAAAAACCTGAGCAGATCAATGGAGCTCCATTTTTTTTGTACATAGTCTCAATTTTGTTCTTTCATGGATAAATTCCTTTTCACTCTTCAAATAAAGAGTTGTTTCTCACAGCTAAAGAGCTTCCCAGGGTAGAAAGAAATAAGATTGCTCTTCTCCATCTAGAGCTTCCCTCGTTACTCTTGGCATCTTTGAGGAAATTGTCCAAAGTAACAACCGCTGCAGGAGAGGAAAGCTGGCTTTTATAGAGTGCCATTATGCCTTTCCACTGCTGTTGTCATAGCTGAAAACCTGTCCCAGATAATTACTCTTCATACCAGTCAGAACAGTACTGGTATAAAGACAGAGAAAAAAGTACTTATTCCTTCTCTGTGAGGAAGAAATTTAGGAGTTTGTGCTACTCGATGTTCAAAATAAGTCTAATTTCTGTATGTTATTGTATCATTTACCCTGATGGGACGCTGTTGGGGCAAAACATTACTATTGTTCAGATCTAATTCAGCCATGTCCTCCACTCCAACATCTGCACAGTCTTCTCTCACCAAGTGAAGGTAGCTTTTGAAGAAGCATACATCAAGGCCATAATATCTTGGTATTTACCCAGGAAATAGGAAAGGAGCAGGCTTGCCTCTGACTTGTATTCGGTTTAGAGTAACTTAGCTTGAGGACAATCAATGTGCTTGTAAAATCTGAAACACTTCACAGATGCCAGGTCATCAATTAGCTTTGGAAATCAAGATCCGTATTTTAAAATTCTCACTTTCAGCTTTCAGCCTGACATGCTGGAGATACCAGAAAAATCCTAAATCCTCTCTTCTTGCACTGAACTTACTCCAGATTTCTCATAAACGATTCTTTAAGAAATGTCTGAGTAGCAAGCAGGATAGACAAGGGATGATTACAGCCCACAGAAAAAAAATGTGCATTATGAAAAAAATTACATAAATCTCTAATCCAATCTGGACAATCTTGATTATGACATATCACATTCTCTCTTTTAATATAAGACAAAGTTACTCATTTAAATTAATCACATATGGTGAATATTGAAGGAAAACAGATTCCCCTCTACTTAGTTTATAATCTTTGGAAGAAGGGGCAGGAAGCTTGGGAGGTTGTGAGGTTATCCAGGAGAAAATCAGAAGGGCCAAAGCCCAGCTAGAACTTAATTTGACCACTGCTGTAAAAGACAATAAAAAATGTTTCTATAAATACATTAGCAACAAAAAGAAGGCTAAGGAGAATCTCCATCCTTTATTGGATGCAAAGGGAAACAGTGTAAAAGGATGAGGAAAAGGCTGAGGTACTTAATGCCTTCTTTGCTTCCGTCTATAATAGTAAGCCCAGTTGTTCTTGGGTACCCAGCCCCTTGAACTGAAAGGCAGTGACAGGAAGCAGAATGAAGCCCCCATAATCCAAGGGGAAATGGTTAGTGACCTGCTACACCACTTAGGCACACATGAGTCTATGGGACCAGATGGGAGCCACCCAAGGGTACCAAGGGAGCTGCCGCAAGTGCTCACCAAGCCACTTTCAATCATTTATCAGCAGTCCTGACTAACCAGGGAGGTCCCAGTTGACTGTAAGTTAGCAAATGTGACACCCATCTTCAAGGAGGGCTGGAAGGAGGATCTGAGGAGCTACAGGCCTGTCAGCCTGACCTCAGTGCCGAGGACCGTATAATCCTGAGTGTGCTCACACAGCATGTACAGGACAACCAGGTGATCAGGCCCAGTCAGCATGGATTTATGAAAGGCAGGTCCTGCTTGACTGACCCGATACCCTCCTATGACAAGGTAACCTGCTTAGTGGATGAGGGGAAGACTGTGGATGTTGTTTACATCGACTTCAGTACAGCCTTTGACAACATTTCCCCCAGCATTCTCCTGGAGAAACTGGCTGCTCGTGGCTTGTAGTCTTCACTGGGTAAAAATCTGGCTGTAGTGCCATGCCCAAAGAGCTGGGAATGGAGCTAAATCCAGCTGGTGGCCGGTCACCAGTGGTGTTCCCCAGGGCTCAGTACTGAGGGCAGTTCTGCTTCGTATCTTTATCAATGACCTGGATGGGGGGATTGAGCGTGCCCTCAGTAGGTTTGCAGATGACACCAGGTTGGGCGGGAGTGTTGATCTCTTTGAGGGTAGAGAGGGTCTACAGAGGGGTCTAAACAGGCTGGATGGATGGCCTGAGGCCAATTGTATGAGGTTCAACAAGGCCAAGTACTAGGTCCGGCACTTGGGTGACAACAACACCCTGCAACTGTACAGGCTTGGGGAAGAGCAGCTGGAAAGTTGCCTGGAAAGAAAAGGACCTGGGGATGCTGGTCGACAGCCAGCTGAATGTGAGCCAGCAGTGTGCCCAGGTGGCCAAGGCAAATAGCATCCTGGCTCGTATCAGAAAGAGTGTGGCCAGCAGGACTAGGGAAGTGATTGTGCCCCTGTACTCGGCACTGAGGCTGCACCTCAAATCCTGTGTTCAGTTTTGGGCCCCTCACCACAAGAAGGACATTGAGGGGCTGGAGCATGTCCAATGAAGAGCAACGAAGTTGGTAAAGGGTCTAGAGAACAAATCTTATGAAGAGCAGCTGAGGGAGCTGGGGTTGTTTAGTCTGGAGAAGAGGAGGCTGAGAGGAGACCTTATCACTCTCTACAGCGACCTGAAAGGAGGGTGTAATGAGGTGGGTGATGGGCTCTTCTCTAAAGTAACAAGTGATAGGACAAGAGGAAATGGCCTCAAGTTACACCAGGGAAGGTTTAGGCTGGATATTAGAAAAAGTTTCTTCACTGCAAGAGCGATCAGGCATTGGAACAGGCTGCCCAGGGAAGTGAGTCACCATCCCTGGAGGTATTTAAAAGACGTGTAGATGTGGCACTTAAGGACATGATTTAGTGGTGGACTTGGCAGTGTTAAGCTTACAGTTGGACTCTATGATCTTAAACGTCTTTTCCAACCTAAATGATTCTATGATTCTACAATTTAGGGGAAGACATAATCCTAAACCTTATATCTTCTTTTTGTGTATTCAGTACCCCTCACAAAGGCATTTATAATTGCCATTCTACTTCACAAGGGACATTTTCCCCCTACCACATTGAAAAAATACAAATACACAAGTTTTTAATATCAAACACGGCTTGATAATTTCTTGTTGTTAATATTTCTATTATTATTTGAGAATTGGAAGTTTTAAAGTAGTAGAAACTTCCAGTCTGATTGTTCATAGTTTTCAATTCAAGATAATTATTGTTTAAAAATTATATGTAAAACTGCAAAAAAGACTTAGTGAAGAATAAATACCAAATGAAGCACTGTCAAATGTCAAGGAACAAAAAGCTATTTGAACCACGAGTATGACAGATGGAAAAAAAGAAGCCTCTTTCCTGAAGATCAGTTAGACTCAGGGTTTGTCTGATCTTCTCTGCAAGACGATTCCACATTCTCTGATTAAGAAAGTCTTGTATCCGGTTCTCACATACTTTCTTCAGGGCGATGTGTTCTGCTTCAGTCAGTAGGAGTACTATTGTCATAGTGGTTCATAGACCAAAATTTGGATTTGATTAGCTGGTGTTGATTCACTAACCACTCTCAGTACTGAAAGCGACATCAGAAGCTCACCAAGCATCAGGAGAGGACTTGAATTGCTATGCTCAGAGTAGAACACTACATAGAAGAAGAAGGCAGCAACATCTACAGACATTTAACACACCACTGGGTAGCTGCATTAACCTGATCCTGAACGTAAGCATCATTTTCACAGTCACATAAAACACATTCAGACCTAATGAGTTCCAAAACCCCAGAGCTGTGTACTCTTGCTCTCAGGTTAGCACAGCCTGGGAGAAAGGCAGGGACATTTTCCAGCTAGCTGTGAAATCTTTAGAAAGCAATGCTACCTGGCCATCAAAGCCAGGCAGGACCCAGAAGCTTTGTGCAACTTTGATAAATGGAGGCCATATGTCTTCAATGAATGGAAGGTGGAGACAGCGCCTTGGCCCACTCTTCAAAGCATTCCCCTTTCTGACTAGCATTGCTTTGGTCTTGCCTGCGTTCAACTTGAGCCAGCTGCTCTTCATCCAAGAGTTTATTTCCTGAAGGCATTCCAAAATCCTATGGCCAGTGTGAAGATACTGTCAGATTAGACCATCTAATAGCCCTGTCTGCCCTCAAAAACCTCAGAATTGCTGAAGCATTAGCACCTACAAGGCTCAGCTGAGATTACAACCCATTCAGATCATGCACAAGAAGGCAGACCTTGCCTGGAATAGTTTCCAGATGAAATTAATAAAGCAAAAGCAAAGGCAAGGGAGATATAAGATGGCTAAGTGTTCCTTAGGAACATGGCAGGAGCTCCAGGCGTGGGTCATCTCCCCATTACTGCAGTATTTATGTGTGGCGCCAGGTCCCTGACAGAAGTACGTCCCATCAAAGAACCTCATAAAATGAGAAAAATATTAACCCCAATGTACAGCTTCTGAATCCAAAAAATACCTCAGTTTTAGAAATCTTTTTGCCCTGTTGAAATTCAGGGTTTTCCAAATGAGACTGTTTTAACAACTTAAATTATTTGCACCAAGAGTATACTGACATTTTGGGTTGTTCTACTCTAAGAAGGTATTAATTTGGCGATTTCTTAAAAGTTGTGTATTTTCAGATCAGAAGCAACCAGTGTGATCAGCCATTCTGATTTCCTACATAACAGAACTTAAAACCACCTTCAGATATTTCTCTGTCAAGCCCAGTATTCCTGCTCAAGTCAGAGGATTTCTCCCAGATCTTTGGCAAACCAGAAAGACATTCCTGTGGTCTGTATTAAGTCATTGAATCCCTACAGCCAAAAAAAAAACCCAAAACCCAAAAAACAAAAAACCACAACCACCACCACCCAAACAAAACCCCCCAAAACCCCTTCAACAACAAACCTAGCTCCTGTATTCTAATTCTCACACATTCATTGTACCCAGTATCACATAGTCTACTTGAATTTTTCACTCTGTATTTTCTTGTCTCATAGAATTACATCAGCAAGTCAACGAAAGCCTTAATGAATTAATGTTCACAATGTGTACAGATTAACATTAATCATTATAGTGTCTAACTTTCTTGCCGATTCTATGTTTTAACTCATCAAAACCAAGAATGAGAGGAGCACTAATGTCAACATCGCACATCACAATGATGAAACCTTTCTAACGTATGCCTGCTGCTATTACATCTTTTAATGGGAAATTCTTATTTTGTCCAGTAGCAACTGAAGGTAGCTGTTATGCCCAGCCTAAGAGGAAAAGCTTCTTGACATGGGAAGTATGATGGAGGGTGGTGAAGAGACACCCTAAGGTCTTCCATGTATCAAGTCAGGTCCATCCACGCTGGCTTCACCTGGCTTGGCATCTCCCCGACTGACATCCAAGCTGATCCCCACAGGACCACAGACACATGGACCCTTGCTAGCATCCTTTTCCCTGTTTCAGCCACAGGGGAGCATGATGCAGATATATCCCAGCAGCTTTACAGCTTAGATTGTTCTTCCGAGGCAGGCAAGCAGACTGCCAAGCTACAGAAAGCTTTGTGCCTCCTGACACCACCCCTCGCTCTGGCCCTGTTTACTAACACAAGCTCCACATTATAAGAGAGAAA
>VZTO01026195.1:57526-107223 GCA_013400615.1 Syrrhaptes paradoxus | reverse complement strand
AGAAAAGGCTCCGAGGAGACTTAATAGCAGCCTTCCAGTGCCTGAAGGGGGCTACAGGAGAGATGGGGAGGTATCTTTATCAGGGGGTGCAGTGAGAGAACAAGGGGTAACAGGTATAAGCTGAAAGAGGGGAGATTTAGACTAGACATTAGGAAGAAATTTTTCACTGTGAGGGTGGTGAGGCAGTGGCCCAGGTTGCCCAGAGAAGCTGTGGATGCCCCATCCCTGGAGGGGTTCAAGGCCAGGCTGGATGAGGCTTTGAGCAACCTGGTCTAGTGGGAGGTGTCCCTGCCTATGGCAGGGGGCCTGGAACTCGATGATCTTTAAGGTCCTTTCCAACCCAAACCATTCTGTAACTCCATGATTCTGTAATCTGTGGCAGACATGGGAAGGGGACCAAAAAAACTAGTGCTTCAGCCCAGTGCGTTAACCACAGTGCTCTTCCTCTGCTCCCTTTTATGAGCCGGACACCTGTTTGCTGGTCGAGGACCACCTAAGAGCTATCAGATGGTAATAAACTTTTACAGTTACTACAGACCTGAGCTGGATTTGAACCAGCATCTAAGAGGTGCAAAAGCCTTATGTATAGCCCATTATTGGTCCCTCGAGCTAGGTTATTTCTCCGGTGAACAGTTTGTTACCCTCTGTAAACACAAGCTTGGGATGCCAGCAGTCTCCAAAAGCAGATATTGCTGTGTACCCCTGTTATTTGGGTTCAGTGGAGAATTCATACAGTAAGGGTCTGTGTCTGTATGTGTGTATGTTCTTTTTTTTTTCCCAAGGAAACATTAGAAATCAACTTTAAGGATGTGAGCTTAGTTTAAATGTCAGCTGAAAAACAGCTGCTGAAAAAAGATATAATCCATGAGCCAAAAAAGTGGGGCTGGGAGGAAGTTGAAATGAGAGATGTTTAGTTCACTAATGCTCCTGTGTGAGGATAAAAGGGTGAGATGTGGGGAATCTTCTCTGGCACAAGGTCCTGCAAAGCGTTCTGGAAGATTCGCGTTAGCAGAATATGATCTCCCCATATGGCAGGTTTGAAAAAGTGGTGAAAGAAGTCCAAGCATATGCAGCAGTGATGTAACAGGGCCAGAGGGGTCAGGCACCTGTGACTTTCTAGCCACATTAAGTTCTTCAGAAGCTGCTTTTTGACTTAGCAGAGCAGAGTTTTCCATCACATATGTGTAAAACATTTCATCCATTACAGGTTTCTTGGCTCTTCTGGATTGATTTTGTTCATGTGTGGGGAAATTTAAGGAAATAAAACAACTACAAAAAAGCTTCTGAAACACATTTCTTCTGTTTCAAAGTTTATCACTCATCCCCTCAAAGTGCAAGGCTCTTGTCTTGCATAGGAAAGGTCAGATTTTCAGCGCTGTGTTTTGTTACGTGTGTGGATGCTGCTTAGCACAATTAACACGCAGGGCTGCAGGAGCCTTCACCTATTACCAAGTATCTTACGTAGTGCTATAATACAAAACCACTAATAAATCACTGCCTTCTATCCACTCTGAAACTTTACAGAGACAATATGTGAACTCTCGCCACAGGCAAAAAAAAACCCAACCTGCCGATCCCTCCTCATATCAAGAATGACCTAGAGCAGAGTTTTCCCTAGACAGCCATAATCCTCAAATAATCCTCACCTGCTACAACAAAAATGACAGAAAAAAAATAGTTACTGTTGCAAAGCAGCTCACTCCTTTACCTTGCACTGTACCCAAGGAGTGAGGAAAGGAGAGGATATGAGGGCTTCAGGCAGCTAGGTGGGGCTCAGAGTTCACCACACAGACCTCAGGTTTTAGGTAGGTTCAAGCTATCACCAAGGAGAGCATGAAAATACAGCGTCGGGAGGAGCCCTGGCAGATCTGGGATTACACTTGCTGCTACTGCAAGTCTCTGGAGTGGGTTCCCAGTGATAATTCCTCATCTTCTACCAGCTCAGATCACCGTGGGTGACCGATGGGCAGGCACAAGCAGTGACACTAAAATAATTTAAAAATTTAGGATGTCAGCCTTTATAGTGCATGCACTACTCCCACAGTAGATATGGGAAGAGAGGACCTGACACGACTGATCCTGAATCCTAACCTTTTGAAACTCATCCATGTGTAAAAGTAAAGGTAATGCTGACCTCCATTGTTCTGCCAGTAGGGATTAAATCATCTTGTCATGCCTAAACACCGAGCTTGTACATGATATTCCCGGCATCTGGAATGAGCTAGGGTCAGCACGGTCCCTCAGCACACTGCCTCCTTCCCTCACCGTGGTCTGTATGTAATTAGTCCATTTGCAGCCCCTTTTAAGACAGCAAATTTTAAAAATTAAAGTAATTAATTCATTATGCAGTATTTCAGAAAGCCAGTTTCCAAGCTTTCTACAGCCAAGCAGCCAAAGATGTAAGACCAGACTAGCACCTAGCCCATCCTAAAAACTACAAGAGCTGCAGGAAACACAAGCCAGACTTTATAGATGCTATTGCTTCACCTTGGGAACCACCCCAAATTCACGAGTCCCTTAGTTTCAGGAACATGTTAGGGAAAAAAAAAAAAAGAAGCTGCTATTAAATGAGGTGAATTCCCCTCTTGTGAACTCCTTCCTGTAATTCTATCTGTGTTTTATCCTAAACTGTATCCNTAAACCTACCCTCTTTCAGCCCCCTCATCCTATCGCTACACTCCCCTATCATACTGCAATGGGTGCTTCAGGCCAGTCTAGGACACGTCACAGGCATCAGGAGGGTTGCGTTAACCTGCACACTTTTGCCTACCATGACTATGACCCTTATTGTACCAATACCACCAATAAAGCAAGGTCTCAGTACAAAATTCCCTCTGATAGCAAACCTCACCGCAGCTGATGGAGGCCATCCAAGCTGTCCACCTTGCCCACACATAGATATAGGGTGGGAGTAGGGGAGTAGGAGAAGGGGGATGAGAGGTTGAAAGCTTTTCTGTCATTAACTGTCCTGGGGACAGCAAACATTGGATGGGAGCTATACCACAAACCACCCTCTTCAACGGCAGCACCCCAACCACCCATGCAGATGCTCCTGTGCAGCAAACTTAAAGGAAAACCCACCCACTGGTGAGTTGCAACCATCCACGTGCCCAGCAGCACTGCAGGGAGCCACCACACTGCCAAAGGAGATGGGTGAGCCCCTCGATACCCTCACCCACCAGCCACCCCGGCCTTGGTCAGTGGTGCAGGCTAGAATTAAAGCTGTTCTCTGGCATTTGACGTTGTTTGTGACAACACCCGCAAAGCATCACAAGTGGATACTATCAAGGATTACTATTTGTGTAATAGTGAGTCACAATATGCCGGATTCATAAGAGCCAGATGTCACAGCTGACCCAGACAAGGCACTCAGACAGATCCCACGCGTTTCATGTGTCAGCCTTATATCCATTCATAAAACAGCTCCTTCCCAAAATATAAGTCTTGAGAAAATTTAAGATCATTGTGCAATTCTAAGTTAAGTTTCAATCAGTTTCTTAGGTTTATTTTTCCCCTTCTCTCTTTTTTTTTTTTTTTTTTGGTCAACAGTGGTTAAAGGAAAGGAGGGGCAGGAAATGATGTCCATCACAGAGGAGGATATAAAAAATGAAAAATATGGGTAGGCAGGCTTGGAAAAATAACTTTTTTTTTCCTGCTTTTCAAAATGTTACAGCTATAGAAACAATCTCCTGGACAAAGTCAGACAGATGTTTTTTTCTCCACCCTGCCCTCTTGCCCCCCCCCCGTTTCTTTGGATGGAGTGATTTTTCTCAAGAGCACAGCTGAAAAACCTTTGGAAAAAAAAACACACACGCAGTCTCAGGCGTTGGAGGTGTCTGGGGCTGAGGATTACAGAAGTTCAAATTGGCTCCCCCTGTCAAAATTACAGCTGCACAAAAGATGGTACAGCGTATCAGCCCAGGGCTCAAAAGGACTTTTTCCGGTTCTCAAGAACGACCGCAGGTCTTGAGAAGACGCAGCTGTGCTGCGATCAGCCAGGCTGTGCTGGCCCAGCCGGGGCCTGCCCCCCCGCCACCGCCCCCCACCCTCAGACCATGCCAACCTGCTAAACGGCATGATTAGAGAATACCTCCCCCTGCGCATTTGTCATTTAGGGATGATTTACTGCCAGGGCATACCCTTCGCGACTTAGAATACATTTTCTTTGTTTTCACACTTCCCTCGTGAGACTTGAAATTTAATATGTATTCCAGCAAACAGAGTTTTTGCTCTCTTGCCCTCTCTGTCTTGCTCTCCCTCTCCTCATAGCGTATTATCTTTGTCCATTGCCCAGATGAAGTGAGCTGATTAAAATTTATGTGCACGGTCACCGAGGTGCCGTTTTAATGGTACAAATGTGTTTCAAGGCTGTTGCACTATTCAAACCCACCCTACCCAGGTGACCCCGCTAATCTCAAACTGCAGCCCTTGGCAGGTGATGACTGCTGAGGGATCCCTTTACAAGCTGCACCGCACCACAGTTTCATGGTTGTGCGTCTGCGTGCATGTTGGTGTAAGGTTCCCGTGTGTTGCACTTGGACACGGCAACATCCGCCAGTCGAGTGCAGGTGGAGCAGTTCAGTGGTCTACACACAGCATGGATATCCTCAGTATGATTTGCCAGATATTTTTGCCTACATGTTTTATATGCCACATTTCCCCTTCTCCCGCCTTAAGGACAAACAAGTTGACCGGTTATGGAGATCCAGCTCCATAGCTGGGTTTTCAATGCCTAACAGATACACTGCCATGACATGGTGCGACTCCTGCACGTGCTGCTGTCTAATGCATGGGAGTTAACACAACCTCCTTCTAGCAAAGGCTCTATAATTTGGCTACAAATCACACTGAGGTTCTCAGAAACTATTAAGCAAGCATAAATTATATGCTTCCATAGGAAAGGCAGCTAAACTATTCATTTTAAATTCCCATTTTGATCACTGGGCAAATGGCAGCAGTCCTGACAACACCGAGATCCTGCTGATCGCTCACTAGCTGCTCAAAACTTTTAGCTCAATTCTCTTTTACAGCTGCTGTTTCTGTACAGCAAATTTCAAAGGAAATGTCTATGATTTACAGATATGGGAGCACCTGTAAATTTCAGGTTCTTCCCTTGATGACCGTTAAGGTCCAAGAAGTCTTGCTTCCTCTGAATGTTTTATTTCAAAACTGCTGCCATTCTGTATATTATATTCTGCCAGAATATTCTCTAGAATTGATTAACTACTATTGCCCTCCTTCCTTCCTTCCTTCTCACTCAATAGTACCAATTATGCTGCTAAAAAAAAAATCACCCTCCTCCCCCACCCATCTAATCACATTCTTCTCTTCAAATCCTTCTGTAGGCATTTCTATACTTGGAGGAATTTTCTCATGCTTCCATGGTAATCTCCACTTCTGCCTATATCCTTCTCCCTTATTTGTGTTCCCTGCCCACTTGCCTAAAATTACTCCGTGAGATCCTTCTGGTGTCTTTCACGCATTATCCCTGCCTTGGAGCTCCTCCTGACAATATGGAGCTGTTTCCCAACTAGCTTTACACCAAATGGTCATCATCTTCTCACTCTCACTTCTGGGAGGTATACGAGCCTGGAAACAGCCAGTGTAAATCATGCATATCTAGAGAGGTATATTTTATACGTAAAATATTAGACTGCTCTCAGACTAGGTCATCTTCCAGATAACAGACACGTTATCTGAAGAGTATTTCTTTTGAAATTTAAAATATAGTCTTAGATTACTTGTAACTTGTTGAAAAAAAAATAGCTACATACCTAAATTTTTAATTTGGCAGCAAAATTTCTCTCATTCAGTTCAAGGGAAGTGTCAAAGAACAAACCTGCCACTGGGTATACTGTGCCATCTTTGGCAAGTGGCTTAATTTTTCACTCCAGGTTGACTCCCTCTGTAAAGTAGATTAAATTAGCCGTTCTCCAAGCCAGCAGTGGTGAGGCATCTTATCAATGACCTTCATCTGTTTGGTCCATTTATAAACTCTTCAGAGGCTGATCTAGGTCTTGGTATATCAAGGTACATTGCTAGGTACAATGAAGCCTCCCACCTCAGCCGGTACTGGTGTAACATAGCTACAACAGCAGCGTCATGAAAATTAATATTTTTCCAGTGCTCTGAGCATGGAAAACACTGCATAAGTGCCAACAAGGTGCTTTGTTTGCTTTTGGTCAGGGCCACTCCATGGCAGTAGCAGTAGTAAAATGTGTTGAATAAATCATTCACCAGGAATTGTTCAGTCAGATCCCAATATTATTACTGGAGTCAACTTCATGCAATTACATATATTAAAACATTTACAGTCCTTATTTTAAATGATATATTCTGGATTACTCTCAAAACATTCTCAAATTCATACCATTGGGTTTTACAGTAGCTATATTGTGTAAAGTATACATGAAGCAGACTTCATAATACAGCGACAGTATTTTTGATCAGTGATCTGGAGAGCATATTGCATGTGGCATATGTTTTTCTTTTTTTCCCCAAAAAATTATTGTCCTTGATAATAAAACTCTTGGAAACACTCGGAGATGAGGGGGATTTTCTGATGCTGCTAACTCATTTCATAGCCAGCTTGAAACGTAGGCTGACAGTCTTCCATATCATTTCTCCTTATTGTTTTCTGAGGAGACAGAGGATTAAACTGATGCTTATTGAATATATAGGTTATTAACACCAATTAAAGCCAGGGACAATGCTTCCAAATTCCTCTACTGCTTTTTTTTTTTTATGCTTTGCGTATAAATTCAGTTCTCACGGAAGGGGGGTGGGGAAAAATCTGATATCACTGACTAAAGTCAGTATAGTAGAAGCAGATGCTGTGTTAGCTTCTGCTCAAAGCTTTGCCAGTACTTTTGATCCAGTTTGTTATATCCTCTCCCATACCAATTCTTATCTCTTTCCTGACTAGATCAGCAATTGTCTCTCTATCCAAATTACGTAGGAAAGCTCTGTAGTTTGCCAAATACCCTGTACAAATTAGAAGGAGCTGTAAAAAAGAGTTAATCATGCTTGTGATCAACATATATACAGGCCAAATCCTTTGCTCTTCTCCAAGACCTGCTAGGAGGGATCTCTAAACAGCAGCATACCAATGGTGGTACAACCCAGTTGGTCCCCCTTGTTTAGACCCATATTGCGCATGTGGCTGGAAAAGACCTTTTGCAAGCCTACTGGAAGAAGCAGGGCCAGAATCACAAGCACCAGATTCCCCATGAATCTCTTACACCAGTACAAACCATGTTACCAGCATGCTACTTCAGTTAGCCTGTAGCACAGTGCTACCGGGTTAAAATAGTCACATTTTCTCTTGCTGTAAAGTCACAGATGGCGACTTGCAGGCTGAGCACTGCTCCTTCCTTTACGTCTGTCCTTCTACAGGCAGAAATGGTCTCTTTTACATCGTAACTGGGAACTCTGTATTGGCATTACACAAGGACACTGAATAGTACACCCTCTTACACAGCCTTAAATGCTGCATGCTTCCTTCTGTCTTCTTTCCAATGTCATATAATTTGCCAAGTTAATTCCTTGCACTGAACAAGGCAGAGATGTAGGAGGAAACAAGCGGCATGTAATCACATAGTTGGAGCCTATGTTAATGTGTATCTTCACAGTGTACATGGGGGCAAATGAGGTCAGGAGAGGCTGCTTTAGTATTCTACTTTCTTTAGTTACCCAGATGCAAATGGCACTGAATCTAAGACAGTTTTACTAATTCTCAGGATTCATTTAGGGAAAAGACAGCGCAGCATATGCTCACTCTCAAATACTGAGGAGACGGGCACTATACACTCTTTTCCCAGCACTATCGTGATAGGGATTATGGATGCAAGAACAAATTATCTCAAGTCAGCTGCTCCTTAGTAACCACCCCCGTGAATGCTATCAGCACACTGTAGATGTGTTATGGCTTATTCTTCTTTCACTTAGGAGTAAACAGCCTTGAATTACCTCACCGCCACTTACACAAGCACAGTTATACACTGGAGCTGTCAGCCTATGGAAGCCTCCTCTAACTGGGAAACACAAGTAACAGACGTGAAATCAGTTAGAGTAGGCAAATTTTATCTTTGATTCAAGAAAAAAGAAATCCAACAGTAATACTTGTGTGAGTGCACACTCAACTAGCTCCTCTTCTTAGCCACTCCACATGGGAGTATTATTTTCTTGGCCCCACTCCTAGTGGGATTAAGAAAAAACACTACCTTATTTTATTGGTTACACGTGGCGTTATCTACACGGTTTCTTCCATCTTCTTGTAGAGGGCATGACTCCTCTCAAAGACCACATGGGGCTAATGTGGCTTGATGTTGTATAGTAATTACAGTTTTCTTAAAAAGGTTAAAATCCAAAATGGTCAAACAACCAGAAGAGGCAAAAACGCTCATGGTAACAGAAGTTTTAAATACTGTTTGCTTGTAGAACCTTCACAGAACTAGCAGGTACTGTAAGCCTTGCTTTAAGCAGAATACCCAACCTACCACAAAGCCGAACTTTTTAAAGAGAAATCACAGCAAGGAAAGAACCTTTCATGCTGAAGGTGCCTCTGTGCTTTATCTTCCAGCACTACCATAAAAAACCTCTGTTAAAGCACTAAAGATAAGTCAGAAGATAGAATCTTGAGGAATTCACTTATTGGAAGATTAGCAAACAAGAAAGCTTAATTCTAATCAGCTCCTGTTCCTGTAGACTGCACTAATATAGCTCCCACTCTGCTGCTTACCACTGCATCAATATGCCTATTATAAATGTCATATTTCTAGTACTTACAGCTCAGCTGTTGGTATTTTCCTTTGGACTAGCCATGGAAATTCAAGCCTATAACCTAAAAAGCATATATAAATGCTCCATTTACTCACAGAAAACCTTTACTGCCAGCTTCCTAAACAGAAAGCTTTAGGAACAACAGCTTAAAAATTACTCCCTACAATATCAGCTTTAACCACCTGTTACTGGAGGCAGTTTCAAAGTATAATCTTAAACACAGCAATAGATCAGGCCACAATATACTCTGATCAGAAGTGACTTAATACATTTTTGACCTTTCCAAGATCGCTGTTTAGCAGCAGTGTTTTAAAATACCTACAAGCACTTGAGCACATGATATCCTACAACAGTTCCAAAGGAGAACAGTAGAAAAACAGCCCTTAACTTGGGAGCTCTCAGATTAATTTGTGCTGTGGTCATACATGTAGCCACAGCAAATTCACAGTGGTCACAGTTGCCAGACACACAACAGAGTAATAAAAAGTGAGTTTTGACACAGTGTGGTTGCACACAAAGTCCCTGGTGGCCACATTTGGGAATTGCTGGTTTAAGCAAATACAACTCTTAAATGAGACTGGGAGCCTCAGCTCCTCTCTTGGTTCAAAGAAAAATTTGCTTGGACAAGTCATCTTTCCTTGTTATACTTGCTTAACTTGCCGGTTCCTTCTTTGATCCAGCACTTCCCTCTGCGCAGGGCTGTGGGGTGAGCTTTTTCCATCAAAGACTGGAATCAATGGTATGCCTAAACACCGCACAAGCACCCATAGAAAAAGAAGAGCTGCTTTTGGAGTTAAATATTTACTAAACTCTGCACCAATTTTTCCTCTCTTCATTTGGCAGCTCATAGTAAAGTCAGCACTCCTGTGAAAAGCACAGTTCTCAGCCAAGTCCAAAACCAGTTCAACTCAGGAACAGGTATTACAAGGTTTCTGACAGGACCTCACAGATGTGTTTCAGTACTGACCTACATACCTCTCACTACGGGACGGAAAAATAAAGAAATAAAACCACAGCAGTGTGTCAACTGGCATCATTTTGGCACCCACCTGAAGAATGTTGTGAGACCCAGGACTGATGCCTAAGAGGCTTCTCTAATCCATTAAATGGATGTTCTGAAATGACCTTTTGCTACTAAACTCACCAATTAAAAAAAAAGTGAACCCTGACTACCCAGTCCTGTACCTCGTCACTGTGACTCTCACTGTAATGGCATTTAATGCCATTTAATACCAAATGCAGTGACAGAGTTTATCATTAAAGTCGCTTTGCCAGGACTGAGCCATCAATTCATTTCAGCAGTCGCCTTTTCTCATAGAACAAATTATCACCAAAAATGCAAAGTATTCGCCTCTCCCAGTAACAGACGGTCCTTAGACAACGGAGAACTGAGTCTTATCAATAACACTCTCGGCTACGCAGGGAAAATAAAGCTTCCTGAGCTACAATGTAAAGTACCATTTACTGCCACAAGGGAATGCTTGGTGAGGCCAGAGGTCCTCCAGCACGCTGCCTTGAAACAGGAGATACAAGATCCTGGGGGGCCAATTCACACAGATTTTTCCAACCTATGGAATATGTTTCCGCAGGGAGAGGAGAGGGGGAAGAAGGAATGTAACTGTGAGTTATAAAGGAGTGTTGTAATCTAAAGAAAAGATAGGGTTTGGCTGATGGTGGAAAGCTGAGGGACTTGGGCCCTTTGCCCCGGGAGCAGCACAGCTGGAGGAACGCTCCCGTGTGGCAGGGAACTGAGCACGTGAGGAGGAATGCTCCTGTATGGCTGGAGCACGTGAGAACAGAAAACACTGGAGAAATGGCAAAAATTCTGATAAATGGAAAAACGGCTTTTCCCAGCTGTCCCCTAACGAAGGTTGCTTGCAATTTCATTCTAAAAAAAGGGGAAAATGGGAGGAAGAGGAGGAGGAGGAGTGGGCATTCTTTCTCATTAAAATCCTTCCTTAGGCTGCCAACTCCATACCCACGCTCTAACTGCCTATTTATTTGCCGTGGCTGGGTGGTTTAAGTACGTAGAGAAAAATAATTGGCACAGGAAACTGAGGACTTTTACTTGCATTTTATCTGCATGGACCACCAAAGCTTGCACTCGCCACACACCTGCCTTTGCGCTGACCCTTGCAGAGGGCAGGAGTCCACAGTGTAAAAAATGTGTGATATTAACATCAGTACTGAAGGTATGGTTGTTATTAGTGGGATTTTACCCTTTGTTTTTGTACTTCACACCTTAAAGATACTTCCTTTCCCTCTGAAGAAGGAGCCCTTCCTCCTGCTTCCACACACACATCCTTGCATTAACTCTGTTTCCAGAAAAAAAGGGAAAGGAAAGGCAGTGAACACTGACAAATTAGACAGAAAATGTTTGTTTCTTCTCATGGGAAAGGCCTAGTATTTTTCAGCTAGCCCAAATATAGTCTATCAAATATCCTTGTTATAGTTGAACTTTTTAGAACAAACCTAAAAGTTGTTGTTCCAAGGAGTTATTCTAACCAAGAATCTGCCCTCTTTCAAAATCAGAGGCACAAGCGGTATCAGAATTGAGCTAGACAATGTCTCAACAGCCCCACACCTGAGAAAAAACCTGAAGTTCTTGTTAGTCTGTTCTCTCCTACCTCCCTTCAGCCTCTTTATCTCAGATGCACAGAAAAGCAGCCTTAGTAGAAGATTTGCAACTTGTCTTACATTTTGATACTCATATTGCTGTTATGCAGTTGGTTTCAAAGCACACCTCTTCCTAGAAACCTCCTCCATTAAAAATAATGCTTGCTTCTGAGCTGAATTCAAAATGGAGGGCAGATCATCTGTGGAAAATTTCATCTCTTGGTCTTATAAAAAAAAAATTAATAATGTGTTCTGGGTCTGCTGTAGGTTAGTTCCCCAATTCTAAGTGCACAGTCCTTGGCTGAGCATGGCTGCAGCTCATTTTTAGGCACCTGACCCTCACAATCCAAACTGCAGCTCTTGGTTAGTTGCCTGAACTTCCTATTTTGTGGATGGAGAGACTTGTGTCAGGGTGGGCTCCACCATAACCCCCATGGTGAGAAAAAAGCCCCCGAAATTAGCTGTAACAGCTATTTGTTACGTATGTCTCTTTAGAAAGGGGAGCATAAAGGCCTTGACAGCTACTGAGCCTGTAAGGTGCAGTAGGAGGCAAGAAGGTCTCAAATGACATGGGAGTCTTTAGGAGGAAACAGGTAGGCAGGGGCTAAGGTGTTCTTGTGACCAGCTAACACTTGTTTCTCTTAAGAGAATGACCAAGTTGGCAAGCAGCAACAACCAACCTGGTGAAACACGGTACAGAGGGGAGGTATATAAACTTTAAAAAATTTCTGTTTTGTCCAATATCACTACATTGAGGTCCTTCTAATTAAAAAAGTTCTTGGTTTTTATTTTAATCAAATTTGGGGTTGTTTTTTGTTTCTGTTTTGTTTGTTTGTTTAAAAGTACTTTGGTCACTTCAGGGAGCTTGTTGCTGGGAAGAGGTCTATCTGTGGCCAGCAAAAGTTACCACCATATTTATCACTGGAAACACTAAAGTTGCTTAGTTTCTTTGACTTCAAAGGATGCAGGTACTTGGATCGCAAGCCTGACTCCTGCCTTGGACTACTCCCTTATTTCTGAAAATACTCTGTCTGCTAATACAGTCCTTTTGTGCATGAGAAACTAGGAAGAAACTAACTGGCATATGGGATACTCAATTTGTTCTTCATCTTGATAAAGGAATGGAGACTAGACCCATTCATAAGAGGCTGTAGTCTGATTTTTATCAGCACCCAACCCCAAAACATCCTCTGATGTCTCCACAACCGAAGGAAAGGAGGTACCTTCTAACAGCCCAGAATTAAAGCCCCTAAACCTGAAGCGGGAGACATGCTTATCCACATTATTCCCAGTCAGCTTCCAGATGCATTTCTAGCTAGGAATAAACGGACATGAGTATCAGCCCACTTCCAGTCACCACACACATAAATTTGTTCCCTTTTTATTTACTGCTGTATCACTGAAGCTAGCTGTTGTGAATCCCACATTGAAGATCCTTCCCACTCGCAGCACACACAGCCTTGATGCCTAACTCCAGGTTGAGGCAATAGTACCAAGATGCCGAAAAATTAGAGCTCCCTTGGTGACTTTAGCTCACAGCACTCAGAAGTACAGTTAAAACCATGGCAGCTACGAGGATTTAAGCATCCCTGATGATGAGCAGTAAAAAGGGGTTTACAAAAATTTCTTAGTGATTGTGGAGATAAATCTGTTATTGCCTGGAAGATGCTCAAGTAGTCCAGAGGAGAAGCAGGGGAAATGTACACATTAAACACATTATATCTTGTAAAACTAAGCAATATATCTCCCTGGATCTGAAAACAAGGAGCTTGGCTCAAGTTTGGGAAGCTGCAGACACTTAAGCTATTTAGAACAATTTCTCCTTCTATGTTTTCCCTACATATTTGATCTAACTAATTTTCCTGTTATTGTTGTGCTCAGGTTGCACTTGTAACGTACATAGTAATTGAACTCATCGATAGCATTTACTGCATATTGAGCTTTACCTTTCTATCTGCCACATACCATCACTACACACATTTATCTTAGATCTTAATCCAGTCAGAAAGGCATGAAAATCTGTAAATACAGGTTTTAGTGTCCACCATCCTGTTAACATTGATAGCAATATATAACTCCTTCCAAAGCAACAGCTAGGCCTGATGCAACAAAAGCTGTCTCAAAAAAACCCACAGCCACTGAATATCTTCAGCGCAATGATTAAAAGTACTTAAAGCACTTTCAGTGGCGCTTCAGTAGTTGATGCACTTGTCTATCCTCAACTTAAGGATAATCGCATCATTTTTTGCTTTGGAACAACACACTTTTCAGGTTCATGCTGTTGGCGAACAATGGAGATAGCTCAGAGTACTAAACTGGGCTGCTGCTGCCAAACAGCCACCTGAAAATAAAAAAAAAACAAAAGACGGTTTAACTGTAATCCTGTCTAGCTGCTGTTGTCAGGCTACTGTCTCCCAGGCAACACAAAGTACCCAGTTTGCTTTGGTCAAGCCACTGAAGGTGGTTTCCCAAGTTTCTCTAACTGTGTTGAAGGGATTTGTTCACCTTCACAGAACTGGTGCTGCTCTGTACCATAACAGGTCTCCTAAGACAATGAATAGATGAGTTATCAGGAGAATAGTGAAAGGGAGGAGTATTTGTGTAGGAAACTCATACAAAAGGCGTATGAAAAAAATTCCTAAAATTCAGGAGGGAAAAAAGGACAGATGGATTTTTCAGCAAATACTGTTGCTTCACATCTCCTTGGCTCCATAAGGGAAAACAATTTCTACTAAAAATAGTAGCTGGACTGAAAAGGTACCAATTTATCTGAGGGTATAAAATGAGGTGTGAACTATTGAAAAAGGGAACTCAATTGTGTTTGCCAGAAAACAGCCAGCATATCATACCAGGAAGACGGGGGTTAATCTGGTGATAAATACAGGGTACATGCCTTGGGAAAAAGATTTGAGCAGCAAAATACTTAAATGATGAGGTGCAAATCTGGTAGCTGCACCTCCAACAACCTACTGAGCACAAAAATATTGGTATAATATTTCCATTTCCAGCTTGGAGCTCTGCTTGGTTTTTTTGGTAAACAACCCTCTCAAACCTTCCTACCCTCTTTCTTCTCCCAGGACCATCAAAGCATCATCTTCTGGTCAGCAGGCTTCTGCCTTAAGAGTAATGAAGTGGCTACACATACAAATAAGCAAGCATTCACGCAAACCCAGGTGGGTATTGCATCTAGACATGCTATGGAACTGTGCATTTATTCTATTCTTGTGGCGGCTTTGCTGTCTACCTTTCACGCATTAATCCATCTCTTGGGGCACGGAGGCAGAGTTGATCATTGCTTTCTCTTGGAGTGCGTGATTGTAAGTTTTGATGAAGAGGGTTTCAGGTCCAGAGATGAGCCTACTTATGTTTGTAAGTATGCTAGTGGACCCAAATGTTTAAGGGTAGGAACATATCTAAATAATTACATCATTTTACTAGGATATATGGACAGACAACACTACTGGTTGGGCTATTTTTTTTTTTTATAGCACCTGTGGAAATGTAAGGAGTTACTCTCAGGTATCAGGAGCTCCCAGGACTTTGACTGGGTACCACTTGGCAAAAAGTTTCTTTCAGGTCAAAATTTAACCAATGAAATTAATACCCTTCCTTGAAAAGTGAAAACCTCTGCTAGCATCTGTGGAGAGAGAACCACACAGTTGCCCCAGAGCAAGCATAGCTGCAACGGACAGACATACAGGGGGCTGGCAAGTGAATGTTATACATACTGCTGCCTGTGGTTAGGAGAGAATTAAAAGCATTTGCTGTGATGACATTTTCATTAACAAGTTTCCACTTCGCTCACAAGGGAATATAAACCAGTTGTCTCCACTGGAAGGATCGCATCCTACGATCAAGAAAACATGGGAAAGGAATAGACATAACATGGATGAATTTAATTTTAGAAAAAGTTACATAAAGACTGTAGGATATTCATGGGAGAGGTTATTCAGATTCTTTCGTCTTCTTGAAAGGAAAAATCTCCCTGTGACCGTAGGTTTAAGGATCTGGAGAGACACACATTTATTCCCTGTTTAGAGCAATTGATAGCAATATGACAGACTCAGAGGAGGAGGACTGTAATGGGAAAGAGGCACTGGTGGTGTCCCTGAGACAGCTGGGGGAGAAGGCAGCGATGATGACGTGGTGGCAGATCCATCAGTATGTGGCTGGGCCGCCGACTGTCACAAAGCCTGAGCTCCAAGCACAGAGTGAGGGAAGGGGGACCTGCAGCAAAAGGACTGGCCTGGAGATCAAGGGGAAAGATGTCAAGAGCTGGATGAAGCTACATGGCTTGAGGTGAAGGCATGTTAGTATCATTGCAATAGTTGCTTTAAAAGTAGGTTTTCAGTGGCAAAAAGAAGCAGTTGTTAGTCACAGACTCATTTTCATCTGCTTTCTCTAAGGACTCTCTATAAACAGAAGAAAAGGGATTGATTTCTCATTCCATAGCAGAAGAATTCAATAATGTTCATTTTCACTGTCTAGAAGCTGACACTGGAAACAGGATGCCAAAACCCTCCCCACTTGCTCCAAGCTAGGGAGCGCAGGAAAGAGGATGAGATTTACTTGAGCATTCTGACTAACGTAAAGCTGCAAGGTGCATTCACGTAATCTGCTTACTCTGGAGGCTGTGCTTTAAAAAAAAAAAAAAAAAAGATAAGTCTCGGGGAGAGCTTTTCCCTTGGGGGTGGTCTGACTAAGAAGTGATTAAGAGTTCTAAAGGAGAAATTATAGTAAGCAAAAGAGCATCCTAGGGTATCTGCAAACAACTGACATAAGTGTAACTTTTAGTAAGGCAGATGACTAACATACACATCACTAAGCACTTTGTGTGGCATGGCTTTTCAGGTCATCTCATGATGTGTAGGCTCACACTCTGGAAATCTCCATGAAAACTACAAAGGTAATGAAGGACGCGCAGGCGGAGGAAGCAATGAAAGTTCAGGAGTAGAATGTGAGGGAGTGATGGTGATATAACTAATTGGGTTGGATGAGACATTGCTGTTCTAGTGAGCCAAGAAGTTGCTCTAAAAGGATAGCAAACTTCAATAAAATTCAGAACTCTCACAAGACACGGCAGAGCTGGGGGAGATAATACATGTTGTGCTCATGTTTCAGGCTGTTGTACATGATTTACAAATCTGAAGGGATGGCTTGCACTAAGCAAATTGTCCTCCTGGTCTATATGAGTTCAGTAACAAACTAAACATGCTCTTTGTTACGGATTTACCACAGCATTTCTTCATTCATCTGACCAAAACTGATATTTACTGATAGGATGTACAATACACGAGGTTCGTTATTTATTATGTCTTTAAACCTAATACAACAGGGGAGTGAAGAATACAATTTCAAGTGTTCATAACCAAGACTGACTGCGAAACTAGAAAAGAGACCCCCAACTTTTTCTCCTGACATACTTTTGTGCAGGAAGATGCACTAGAAAGGAAAAATTATTTTTCTGACACCTCCATCATTGCTGGAAGTGCATTTCATGTGCCCAGCTATTTTGAAAGGACAGGTTTTACACTACATAACAGCTCAAAACATTGCCTAAACCTGAGCTTGAAAACCAAATTATATGGCACTATGAATAGCACTTTAAGAAGTCCGTTGGAGGAGGATAGGTACTCTCTATTTCTTGCAGAGATAGCAAAGGTACCACTGAAGACATGAGTCTGGGGAGTTCTAGAGAAATTCAGGCTGAGCTAAGTGGGTTCCCTCCTGCAACTTATTCTTAAGCTACCGTATATCATCACTATGCCTCCGCAATTATTAGTACACGAATTCGTCATCTGTGCCAAGCATGAAATTGGCACAACTGAGTATGATGTCTCTAACTCACATTTGCTTTTCTCTTTCACCTTTAAGCCTACTTAAAGTATTCCTTTTACTGAGAGGTGGAAATAATGAGCACGTTTTGAAGGATAACCTCAGCTAACCCCTGCAAACAGCAGCAGCCAGGACTGAGAATCTGGTAAAAGATATCCCTCGCGACATCAGCTCAACTGAAGGCACTGTGGTCTCAAAGTATACAGCTCAGGACCAGACCTGGGAGACCTAGCATGTGGAGCTGTAATTTGTGTTCTAACTATGCTGTTGAACAGGAGGAGCAGTAGCTGAGGACTCTCAGGATCCCACCATTGGATAACAACAACAGTGGTAAAAGCAGTCCCTTCCTTGGATAGAATAAATATTGCTTTCTCATTTGTTGGTGCAAAGGGTTGGAAGTTATATATATATATATTATTCTGGTTCCAGAAGCTGAGGGACTTCTTTAAATATGAAAGTATTGAAGTGTTTCCTCTATGCAGTAAAATTTAGCTTTTCACTTGGGAAGATAATAACTTCCTTTGCCCTCCATTGTCTCTTGTCCATTTATATTATAAGCTCTTAATGAACAGGGACTACTTCTCTCCCCATGTGTATGCAACATCCTTCATACTGTGTCTCCTATTTCAAATAGAACCTCCAATTTTAAATACAATGAAGCAACAGGAAGTTTAAGAACTGCTCTGCAGATGCAAACGATTACTAAGGCCAGTCAGGGACAGAACGAGAATCAGAAATCAGGATTTTCCACTCTTGTTTAATTAACAAATCTATACATTTTCCAAGGAAAGGAACAAGATATCCTTTAGCTGTATGGCTTTGTATGTTCTTCTTACTTTCCAAATGGAAAAAAAAAAAAGTATTTGACAAAGTTCAATTAAGAAAATAAAACCAAAAACCTACAAAACTATCCCAAGTTTGTGGATATTTTGAGACTACTAAATGGCTGTTGAAATGAGTGTAAGTCTCTCCATTGACTTCTGTGAACCCTCAGCAAGAGCCTTTATGAACTGAAAGCCAGAAAGAGACTGGGAGGGTGAGGAGAATCTTTTTGGTACACATCCCGCTCTGCCCCAGGGATTCGGTTTCTGCACACAGAGGAAAGAGAGTTCAGGATAACATAGAAGGGGAGCTCCCTCCCATCACTTTGTTTTAACAGTCAGAGCAATCTGAGAAACATTCTTGTATGAAATAAATCCTATCCTCACTTACACCCATGCAACTGAAGGCAGCATTTGGCTGCAAGACAAGTGTATTTTTTAACTATTTTGAGTGCCATATGCTATATGAGTGCCATATGTTAGCATTTCTCAACTATATATAGCCATTTCAAATGGTGTACTGAGTTAGAGGAGAAAGCACTGCCCTGATCTCCCCTTCACCTCTCCTCAGATCTCTCCTCCCCCCTCCCTTTCCTCTTCTCTTCCTTCTGCACTCCTCCCCACCTACACACAGCTTCCTTCATCACACTTCCTACTGTTTTTTATTTTAAAAAACAAACAGTATTTTGTATTTCTAACAAACCTCCTCCTCCCCTCCTCCCATCTGACATCTGGTTTTACTCTCCCCCCTTCCCCCACGCTGTGTACAGCATGGGTTCCCATTTCGGCAATGCCAGGGCGATGCTCCGCAGCTATGGTAAGGGCAGGAGCTCGGTGGAAGGTACAGTTGGTGCTCCCACAACCCTCCACCCCCTTGTCTCAGCCTCTGCTCTCCTCTCACTCCCTCCTCCCCACCTCTCTCCATCATTTCGGGACCTCTGGCTGTCTTCCTTGAGCAGTTAGCTGAAATTTGCTGCTTCCCATCGGCAGGTATTTTCCTCCAGACCACCATATTTTATTTCCTTTTAAACCTCCTTTAATTTCTTTCTCTTTCCCAGGTGGCACCAGGAGCTAGCTTCCCCCTTTCAAAACGCAATGAGTGGGACAGCCTGACTCTGGCATAAAAAACCATAAAAAAGACCTGGGAAAAAAACCCCACAACATCTGCCTGACCACAAAGAAAGAACTGGAGATTTTTCACCAGGTTACGGTTTAACACAAGTCGACCTATTTTTGGTGTTGCTTTTTTTTTTTAATTTGGTTGTGGTCACAAATAAATATTGTGTGCATAGGCCTTTGCACTGCAGAGGAACAGATGCCCCTGATTTTACACAAAATGTTTTCAGGCTGCTGGTGCTCTCCGGGACCTCTCAACTCCTGACAGCAAACACGAGCCCACCTGGAGAGGCTGAAGAAGCAGCAGTCCTGCTCTGGCATCCCAGCATGGCTCCATCCTGTCACCAGCCCTTCTTCCCTCCTAGCAGCTGGACCCCTCAATGCAAAAAAAAAATGTCCTTTATAACAAGCAGTTCTGGGATGAGGGAAACACCACAAAATGTTGAAACCCAGACTGGCATGGCCTCTTCTCAGCTGACCCCAAGGGTTTTTATAATATACCACAGAGCAACAACGCCCATCTGAATGTCGTGTTCCACTGCGGCTTAGCCTCAACTCCTACCTTTTGAGGAGTGGATGATGTAGTTTATGTATTTTTCAAAAAAAATATTGTAATTTATGATTTGCATGCTTTATTGCTTTATAATTATAATCCAACAGTGCCATCCACTGCTTCTCCAAATAATTTTTGCTTACAGTTTCTTCCTGAAGTCATCTTTCGTAAGTCACGGCACTAAAACCAAACAGTTTGACTGTTTATACATATACAGTATATATGAATGCATGGCCAGATGTGGGAAAGAAATTTAAAGAGCAAAATCAAAAATTGTAATCTGGTGATGTTCACGAGGGATTACCAGAGCTGTCAAACAAAACCTTTCTGGGCTGTAGATAACACCACATTTCATAGTTAGAAAAACCACACTCCTGAGTCACAGAGAGAAAGCTTGTGTGCATAACTGTATAACACTTCTTGAAGTCAGTCCAATAAAATAATGCCTTTCAACTCAAACTTTTCCCCAAACATAAGCACCTAGCTGGCAGGAACAGAACACCCCGTGCTGTGAAATGCCAAGTAATTCTTGCCGACGCTTTGGGATCGCTGCTTTGGATGCCAGCAGCCAGCACCCCAAAGAACCATAATCTCAACACTGAAATATTCTGATGTGTCCTGTGACTGGCGGACCTCCAGATCTGTTGAATCATTTGACACTTGATAAAGATCCCCTGAAGAAAGTAGCAAGTATGTTCCCAGGACACCACTAATGGTATTGCCTTCCCAGCAGAAAGCCATAAAATTGTATCATGACTTCGATCAAAGCATTGCTATTTCCTCGAATTTTGTGTGTGTCTTCAAGTTCTATTTCAGATACTGCACATGCATGTATACATATGGATACACATATAGATAACACATATACATAGGTATATATGCAAGTACGCACACAAACACCAACTGCATGCTCTTCATAGATACCTATAATGATGCAAAGTAGTTTTTAGGTGTACACATTAAAAAAAAAAAAAAAAACAAACACTCTTAGATTTTTGCTTCTAGCTCTGTATTTAGGAGCTAAAGCACAGACTGCTTTTAAGAGGTAATAAGCTTTGACTGAGTTTTGTTAGAACTTCAAATACTCAGCTGTCCTGTACTCTTGGACAGGAAAATTTGGGAAAAATAAAAAAAAATAAAAAGGACCTGAAATATTTGATGCCTTAGTTTTCTTGTTTCTAAAATGCAGAGAAAACAAACCATGTTAAAAGCTTGGTGTTTACATACCGTGAGCACACCAAAATATTCGAGAGCCCATATGGCAAACTCCCCAAAAATCTATTTCTTTTGTCAAATCAGCACAAACTTAAAACTGATGCAAATGGCCAACCACACACTTGTCTTTTATAAGGAATCCTTACCATGTGGGTGGATAAAGGTTTTCATGGTATGACATAAAAGAAGCTATAAGTTGGGCACTCAATGTGTATCAGAAAATCCAGCAAGTGACCTACAAGTTCATTCCCAGCTAACAAAAGGCATGATTATCTTTCACTTCATGTTCAAGTTAGATCTGAATTTGGGGGTCACGATGAATCTGTCCCTGACATAAAAATGTGATGCTAGAGGAATCCAGTTAGACACAATTCATAGAAATAAGTTTCCAGATCAGTGGATTTAATTGGATTAAAAACGAACAACCAAAAAAAGATTAAAATGTAAACGTTTCCATTACACTGCAGGGAGGAAACTGCACCTGGAAATGAATCAGCAGTCTTAGTGTCAATAACAAAGAACTATTACACATGGGTTTATCAGCTCTGCATGGACACACAGGGACATATACAATGTACCAGCTACCAACAAGTGGCCTATTTACCACCTTAATGTATGAAACAAAAGCAAACATCCTCAAAATGCATCTCCATTACACTCCTTGACACCGAGAACCAGGATGCAAATGTACTATCTGTAACTTGGTTGCCAACCCATTTCCTAGCAGGATACAACAGAATTATCTACAGTTTAAATCATCTGCTGAAAGCAACTCATGACCAGAAGGGACTTACCAAACCTTGTCGCAGGGAATGAGAAAGAACTTCTGGATGTGTGCAACTGGGAGCGAAGTGATTTAGTGGTAGTTTTTATTTTATAACTAAAAGGATCATGTTTATACAAGTATTACTTCTGCCAATACCTCCCACTACAGTAAATTTATCTAACCCTTGAATCATCAATAGCACACGAAAAAACTACAAACATCTATCTGGCCGATCCTGAGCCAAAACTCAGGCATATGGACTGTTGTATATTCTGTCTTCAGCAATAAAGCATTGCAGCACGTTTCTTCTATTTATAGTTCAAAGAAATTTAAAAAAAAATTACAAAACCTGCAGTGTCAGCAAAGGGAGATGCCTGGGCTTACGATGCTCATGACCACAACTTCACCATATGCAGTTAAAAAATAGTAACTCTGATTGACAATATTTATCAGTTTTGTTTATGTGAAACTAAAAGGAAGACTTGTAATACACTGTAGAATGTCTAATCTGACACTGTATTGTATACTTAGAGGGAAAACAGTAACAAAATGTGGGCAAGTTCAGTAGCTAAATGCATGGTTTATGACTCAGAAAACTCTTTC
This sequence comes from Syrrhaptes paradoxus, assembly GCA_013400615.1. Lineage (NCBI taxonomy): Eukaryota > Metazoa > Chordata > Aves > Pterocliformes > Pteroclidae > Syrrhaptes > Syrrhaptes paradoxus. The sequence goes on along the minus strand of VZTO01026195.1, from coordinate 84,917 downwards.
AGAACAAAAGCTCTTTTTTCCTATCATGTACCAGGGCCATGCATTTAAAAGATGAAAACCACCCTGTTTATGAGACCGTAAAATTTTGGAAAATTATTCCTCAAATATACAGACATATGTATACACACCTAGCAACTAATGAAAAGCCTTTTTAATCCCAAAGGTCACGTAGAGAAAAAGAAACAGCCTTTCCTTCCTACTACTTTGAATTTTGCCAGTCAGACGGGCTTTTTACCAGTTACACGGATCATCACGTTACTCAACTATCTGCAGTGAAGACAGTGGCAAAATGCTAGAACAGCAGTGGCAGAAAGCACGCTAGCGCAGACATGAATCCAAAGGTCAGATCCTCAGATGGCCTCAGCTGGAGCGGCTCTGCTGATCTGAATAACAAGAAACTGAAAAATGAGCCCAACAAATTTCCACAGACCTTCAAAGATTCATGGAAAACATGGCTGGCAGCGATCTGAAGACATTATTCAGGACGTATTGCTGACCAAAGGGAGGATCAGATTTCTTTAACCAGAAGTCACTAGCTATTAAACACAATGGTTCGGGAACATTCTTCATCTCATTCCTAAAAGTTGCCAGAAGCGAGAGGGATGTAATGGGAACACAGCTCTCTCCTTATCTCCCTTCAAAACACACCCTGACCACCACCACCACCACACTCTGGGATAGATGAGGCTCTGGTTCACCTGCTCTTCTGTTCATCCCTCCTGGAAGACTTTCAATCAGTCTCTTTAAGCATACTCTGTCTCTCCCCTGGCTCTGGAAGGTTAAAATCTCTAATGCAAAACTTTCTCTCTTTCATCAACGGAAAGTGCAATAAACTCTCAGAGACCACCAACATAACAAGCTGACAGTAAAGCCAGACTGGTAAAAAGATTAATTTATGTACAGAGAGATTACAATCTACCCTTAATGAGGCATCCAGTGTGCATTCACAATCAGATCCAGCAAGCAGATGTTGGATATGAAGGCATATGAGAAACTACAGTTCAGAGGAAAAGACAGAAGTAGTTCCAAGGAAATAACTTATTTCCTCCCCACCCCCTTACATATTCAGGTTTTCTTCCCCTTTTTGTATCTGAGAGTGTACAGTACACAACTCAGCTACAAAAAAGTGCGAGACGTGTCCCTGTGATCTGGCCTTGACCTCGGGCTGGCAGCCCAGCCCGCACCGAGGGCTCAGCCTCTGAGGAGCATTCAGGTAAACTGGGATTGCTTTGTCAGCAAAGTCTGCACATGGCATACCAAAGGCTGGTCTCAGATGTACCAGCACTGGTCACTCCACCAAAAATCACACAGTGACGTGGCTTAATCTTCCCCAGCACCAAGAATACTGCCTCCTCCGTACCAAGGAGAGGAAAACAACCCAAGGAACAACCAAACAGTTGCCTCTAACTGTGGGAATAAAACCCATGGAGTGATTTTGTTCTTCCAAAACTGAGGCAGACAAAGAATCTATGGCAGAGCAAGCCATACGTTATGAATCTCAGTGGCAGAGATCTGACTATTATCCAACTCAAGACCTTTATGATGGTCTTAGTTTGGGGAAGAAACAGCATCACAGGAGAATCCCTGCACCACACTGAGCCCCAGTTTGCATAACTCTGCTTGGGACACAGGGCAATTCAAGGCAGATTAGAGAAGATTGGAAGCTCACCATGTGCCCCGGTGCACGGGAATACAAATTTTCAGGAGTCACCTACACTCTCCTGGTTGCATTGCACATCTTTGCAAACATCAATGTTCTCTTCCACAAGCATGTGGAATTTGCACCACGTTGTCAGCACTATCCAGCCCTTCCTTGACAGACCCTTACTCATTCTGTGACCTAGATTTGCAGTTTCCACAAAGGCCATATAGGATCTATAGCCAAGTGATTACAGGTTGGCACTCATTTGTGACAATGCCTCATGTGACAGCACCATGAAGTAATGACCTTATCCTCAAGGTTAACCTTTTTGTTCAAAATACACATTTCCTCCCCACTGCTGCTGTGGGAAGATTTTTTTTTTTTTCCATTACTGTATCTCCGATATTTGTACGGATTTACATCCTGCCCCAATATATTTTTTAGACTTATAACTGTCAATGAGGATCAAGTTAAAGCTTTATAACAAGCTACCGTATGTGTGCCTGGAAACTACAGGCAACATGTGCTAAAGTCCACACCTGCGAAACAGAATGACTCCAAACGTGTTTTCTTTTCCTTGGCACTTTTTGAGTGCTGTCCTTTAAGCTCTGGTAGACAGTCCGCCATTTGTTATTGCTGTGGGAGGGAACTGTTTTTTTTAAGATGTTATAAATGCACAGCCCTCAGGAGTTGAAGTAGTGGAAAAGAAAGGGCTGCTCCTCTTTGCTATCTCCGGAACTACAGAACCCCTGTATTGTGCCAAAATTTATCGTTTTGCAGAGCGATGCTATAACTTTCTCACACTCCACCATCTCATAAGGCAGCATTTGTATGGGGAATGGAAAATTAATAACATGCTCTCCTTCAACTCGATAAAGGCTGTACACCTGTCTTTGATTTTGACAAATTTCATTTTTATAAAAACTTCAGAAATATGAAAATATGATTAATTTCCAAATGAAATATTATCAGCTAAGCATCATAGACAGAAGGAAATCACTGGAGCAGAACTTAGACTTGTTGCTCAGAGTTATAAAGCATAAAATAATGGCTGGATCAAACACCAAAGATGTTTTTAATGATGTGGAGAAAAGGATGACAATATGAAATTGACAAATTTATGAATTTTAGGGTATTCTTTATGGGGGCTGGGGTAAATCAATTATTAAAATGTGATTTTATGTGAAGAGGACTGGCTTCACATCTGTCAATTAATGAAAAGAATAAATGGCTTGATATTGTGACCTTTCACTTCTGGTGTTCTACAGATCCTGCATCAGATGCATAATCAGCTTAATTTACGTGTGCAATTCTAGTAAGCTCAGTGGGAATGTCACGTTTGGTTACTGTAGGGGGAAGACTCTTCTCAGCCCTCTGAATCTGCATAAAAGTTTACATTTACTGAAAGCTAATACCATCCTAGATGATTTGGTTCGTTATACAAATCTATTTTCAATTAACTGTCATAAGAATTAGCCAGTGGCATCTTCCAAATCTCAGAGTAATTTAAAAGCTCAAATTTCATTTATCTGAATCATATTTACAAAAGGACATGCACTCCCAAGGCCTTCATGTCATTTTGAAAACTGCAAACAACTCTAGTTCCTTCCAGATGTTACAGGTGAGTGCATCTTCACCAGCAGAAATGTCATTAAATAATTGGTAGGTTTGCCTTTTTTTTCTACTTCCTACTTAAAGTGAGAGAAAACTGAAAAGGACATAATGGACCTTTCAAAAGTATATTTTTTTAAAAAGGTTATTTTCTTTAACATGTATACAAATGCATATACAATCAGAAATAGGCACCGAAAATTCAGGTGTTATTTACTGCAAGTCTGTTGTTCTAACCTCTCTTTTCTGCAATCACATTAAAAAAAAAAAAAGACATTTAAAGAAAAAAAAATCTCCTATTAAATGACTTTGTGAGTTCCACTAAAGTTGTGAGAACTTGATGTTTTTATCAAAATAATGTCACTGACGTCATTAAGGAGGGACAGCAGCTGCTCAAGTTTAAGATTGCAACAGAGTCCGTGCTGGAATCTCCGTCTGGACCCCACAAAAACATTCCACTGAAAAGGGGGTTTCCCTTGCAGAACCACAAGAGGGATGGCAGAAGAATAAAGATTTTCAGGACCTACCATCGTGTTTCCTGTTTGGGCTGCAAAATTCTGGCTCTCTTTTTCACTGTAAGAAGTGACCATCTTCTACTTCCATGTTCGACCCCTATCTTGCATTTTGTAGTGGGGGGAAAAAAAGAAACAAACCCATGAGACACAGAACAAGGTTAGATATTTTCGTGTTCTTCCTACCAGGCTCCTGCAAAAATCAGTTCCATGCTCCTTTCTGTTCCCCAAACTTACCCTGCTTGGCCAAGTTCCCTTGGAAATGAGGATTTAAGATACCACACTGTCATCTAGTCATTTTCTCCTATTGGTTTCTCCCCGATAAGTTTCAAATTCCCTGTTCATTTCCAGCCAAGTCTGACAGAATGGTAGGTGTGGGGTGAGTGAAAATTGGCATGCAGAGCCAGTGTGGGAAAGGTTGCAGTATATACTCTTACCAGACATCAAAGGATGCAAACCGGAGACTTGTAGAAAGGAGACGAGCAAGAGGAGGAGTCTTTTAGAGAAAAGTCTGTGGGAAACAAGACTCCGTGGGTTGTGCTGTTCATGAAATACTCGTTTTAAGAAACATGGGATTTCACCTGTTCGTAGGCTCCACATAAGAATGGGGGAGAAGATGCACATCGCTTTAGCACTCGGCACCACCTCTTCATCTTTTCTTGGATTAAATCAATATTTCTCGTGACATTAAAGGTAAGACTCAAGCTACGATGTGATGGGCTTATTTATGCTTAACTAGGAAATTTGCCTGGAATCAACACTTGCAATACTCCTTCTAAAGGGCTTGTAGCAAATGGTTAATAGAGGTAATTACACAGACTTTTCTAACCAAGGTACTGTGCAAGCCTCTCACTGGGAGTGTATTGGGTTTGCATGGCAAGGCTTTGGTACTGGAGGGGGACCTACAGGGGTGGCTTCTGTGAGAAGCTGCTAGAAGCTTCCCCTATGTCTGACAGAGCCAATGCCACCTGACTCCAAGACAGACCCATCTCTGGCCAGGGCAGAGCCCATCAGTGGTGGCGGTAGTGCCTCTGGGATAACATATTTAAATAGAAAAAACCTGCCATACAACAACGGCAGCCGGAAGAGAGGAGTGAGATGCGAGAGAAACAACTCTGCAGACACCAAGGTCAGCAAAGGAGGATGAGGTGCTCCAGGCAGCCCATGGAGGGTAATGGTGGAGTAGATCTCCACCCGCAGCCCATGGGGGACTCCATGCTGGAGCAGGTGAATGCCCTAAGGAGGCTGTGACCTTGTGGGAAGCCTGTGCTGGAGCAGGCTCCTGGCAGGACCTGTGGAGAGAGGAGCTCAGGCTAGAGCAGGTCTACTGGCAGGACTTGTGACCCATGCCGGAGCAGTCTGTGCCTTAAGGACTGCACCCTGCGAAAGGGACCCATACTGAAGCAGAACAATTTAATAACTAAACTACAATAAAACTGAAAATACTAATAATTATAATAATGATGATGATGATAATAATAATATATACAAATATACGAATAAATGATACACAGTGAAACTGCACATGACCTGATGACCAAGCCTGTTCCCGGCTAAAGATCCCAGATCAGAGAGAGTTCCAATCCCAGAGAAGAGATAAGAGCCTAAGCTTCCAAGAGTGGGAGCAGATGAAAAGAGAAAAGCGACCCTGATAGAGAGGTAGACTATCCAGAGAGAGAGAGCACTTCTGGGCAGAGCCTCATCTATATACTGGGCATGATGTGCATGATATGGAATACACCATTGGCCAGTTTGGGTCACAATCCCAAACCTAAGGTCGAATCCTAGGCTATTAATTGGGGCTGTGCTCCCTCTCAGCTTCTCCTACCCCTGCAGACACTGGCACAGCAGAGAAGCTGAAAAGTCCTTGACTGTCCTGGCAGCAACTATAAACATCAGTGTGTGATCAGCCTTCTTCTCAGCACAAATCCAAAACACAGCCTCACACTAGCTACTATGAAGAAAGTTAACTCTGAAACTAGGAGAAGCCCGTGGGAAGGACTCAGGTTGGAGAAGTTCATGGAGGACTGTCTCCTGTGGGAGAGGATTCTCTGCTGGAGCAGAGGAAGAGTGTGAGGAGTCCTCCCGCAGAGGAGGGAGGAGCAGCAGAGACAACATGCGATGAACTGATCGCAACCCCCCATTCCCTGTTCCCCTGCACTGCTAGGGGGGAGGAGGTAGAAAAAATCATGAGTGAAGTTAAACCCAGGAAGAAGAGAGGGGTTGAGGAAAGGTGTTTCAAGATTTGGGTTTTAGTTCTCATTACCCTGCTGTGATTTTATTGGCAACAAATTAATTTCCCCGAACTGAGTTTGTTTTGCTCATGACAGTAATTGGTGAGTGATCTTATCTCAACCCATGAGCTTTTTGCTGTATTTTCTCTCCATTGTCCAGCTGAGGAAGTGGAGTGATAGAGCAGCTTTGGTGGGCACCTGGCAGCCAGGGTCTACCAACCACAGTGAGCACAATATACTATCAGCACAGAAGTTCTATAAAGAAGCTAAGACAAAATATGAAGCTAAGATAAAAGAACCTACAGCTGTCTTGTTTGTGAAAACCAAGGAGACCAGGGTCAGGCAGACTCCGCTACTCCACATCCTAGAGCAAAGCCAAGGCCCATCAGCACGTCCTGTGTGAACTGGCCCCAGACAGCTCTCTCCTCCCTCTTTCCACAGAATGGCTTAAAGAAAAATATTTAGTGTCCTTTTGATCTTTTGGCTCCTTGCCTTGGCATGTCTTATGACTTCATCCAGAACCTGGAAGAAGCATCTTCCTAATTAATAGCTCAGGAATTATTTCAGACTGCCACCCACCAGGACAGTTTAGCTGGGTGGACCATGCAACCTTTTGGCTGCTTTTCTCCAGCCTCATCCCAGGGTGCTGCAGTGACCAGTTTGTGGCTGTGCACACCAAACTCCTGCCTACCTCTGGCAACCCCCATCCTACAGCGACCCTAAAAAGACCTAGTAGAGCCTGCCACCACTCAGCTTTTCCAGTTTATTAGGACATTTTTATATGTTCTTTTCCCATGCTTCAGACACCAGCAATGCCACAGAGCAATGCCCCGTTCCCTCTTAAAATACTTTGTGTGCGGTTAGTAAACAGCTCCGCATTCAAGACCTAACAGATGAACTCTTCCTAGGTCTCCCTTCCCAACCTTCCAGACCACTACAACTGTGTCTGCTCCCAGCAAAGTGTTTCCCCCTACAGCATAACTTATAAAACATACTGTTAACATTTATTTGTAGAGTCTGTATACAAACATGTGAGGAGAATTCACAGACAGACAGAAACCAGAAAACAATGTCCCCATGCATAACTTTGTGCTCAATGTTTTCAGATGAAAACTGATTTTGATAACCTCTGGGTTTTCTTGGTGTCCACCATGAAGCATCTGTAAGGACCCTTGGTTTTCAGAAGGTTGTGGGAACCCGTACACTGAAGCACAAGCCCTTTTAAGGTATTCCAAAGAATAAGACATCCAAAACAATTAGTCACTCTCGAAAAATCTTGACCATTTATGTAACCTTATTTTTCTAGTTGTGAATAATTGACTGAGCTTGTGAACCCACACACTCAAATTAATGGCATTTCTTTGTAGGTTCATCTGTTTGTCTGTCACACGACAGCTTGGGAATGCTGCCTTTGCTCAATTAAAAATGTTAGAGACTATTCCAGATGCTCATGGCCAAGGAAAATGAGCATATATAGTAATGGGGAATGTGAAGAGCCTTCATCATCTGCTTTGTGCTTCCACCACTCCCTATTAGGTTAAAGGTTTGGCTGACAACATTCATTAAAGCTTTCTAAAATAATAGTGTCACTCTCTTATCTCTTTCCATCCTGTCTTTCCAATAGAGCTTATTATGCTGTCTCACAACTGTCTTTCTTTGCCAAATAATGGGAGGAAGGGAGGGGAAGATGAGGGACACAAAGGCAGGCCTCCGCAGGAAGATGGAGGCTGTAGGACACAGGTAGCAGAGTAAATACCCTCAGTAAATAACTCTTTATGGAAGCATTAGCAGTGATCCTGGTGCAATGGAGATGGAGAAGGCTGGAGAAGGGAAGTGAGAAGGAGGAGGCACACATAAGGTGTCCTGGCGGGAGGGTTAGTGAAGAAGAGTGACTGGGATGGAAGCCCCCAGACCTGATGTACAAATGGCAATAACACAAATACATACTTTAAGGTGTTCTGAAAGCTTCCTTCAAATGTCAGGCCAAAACTGACAGCTTGAGGCGCTTGATACTCAAATGTTGGAAGCAAAGGCCAGTGCTAATAGCTTTGGGATACTTTCATGTTATTTAAAAAAAAAAAAAAAAAGCGAGCCTCATATGAAGGCCTACCTAGTGCTAAAGTTCATTGCATTTTTTTGCAGCATCACTCCAGCTAAATCACAATTAACCTTGGGTCCTGATCCAGAAAGTTTTGACTTTGCAGAGTTCTTTCAACAGTGGGATAAATTTCTTCTCGGCCGTAAGCTTACTACCTTCAGCAAAGGCAAACCAAGAGTATTGGTGGCCAAGTGTTTTACCTCCTAGCAGGAGACAACATTCAGCTTGTCATTATGTGGTTAGCCTGGGATACCAAACTGGCCCAGCATAGAAAACATGGCCACATACTTGACTTTTACATATTTAACAGATATATTGAAGGAAATTTACCTAAGGTCTACACTGCACAGAAGCCTACAGAACACAAAGCAACCTGATGGAGTTGATAACTATGTGCCCCCACTGTTTATGTTTTCAAACCCTAGAACAGTGTGTACATGTGAAAAGTTGATTGACAATCTTGACATTTTGATCATGGCAAAAGACAAAACAGCCAGATGGACTTCCCATAAACACTGTGCAAGCCTCTGTTTTGCCCACACAAATCTGATAAGTGTGTGCACGGACGAAGAAATCGCATGTGCAAGCTGAACCATGCAATGAACAGAGTTTCACAACAAATGGATGAATCAGAGACACAGGCTCTAAACATTCATCTATTCGGGCTAATCCCAAGATGCATTGTGGTTATACAGGTAAGCATAACTGTTAGCTTTATAAATATTTACTCATCCTGTTACAATATCCTGAAGAAATGTAAGGTCTGCCTCTTTAGCAGTACTGGTATTGGAAAGGACAGCATGAAACTTACCTGAATAGACAGCAATAACGTCAGTAGCTCAGAAATTTTGATTTCTACTTTCTAATAAGTTACTATTACTAATTTTAAACAATAGTGATCATTTAATATAGCATTATGCTCTCCTAATGCACTAAGAATGTTCATTAAAAGATCGCCTTCCTTGAAATTAGCCTACTAAACTCAGCACCAGATACACTTCCCAAGCACTCTCTTGATTTCAGCTCTCTGTGGAGCCTACACTGCCTCCATAGCATAAACCGATCATGCTGGCTGTGCAGTGCACTATAAGGAGGAGCATGCTAGCATGGGTAAGCTCAACAAGCCTGCCACAACATCTGTCCAACATGGAGAAAGCCTGATGCCTCCTCAGCAATCTTATTTCAGGTTGGCTAGCAACCTGGAGGACCCCTAAGATTCACAGGACAGCAAAACATGGGTTAGAAGAACACTTTCAATATGTTTGGTCTAATACTAGATTTTCCTGCCACGCTGCAGCCATGTGTGACACAGAAGTGTGCTTTTGGGAGCGGTAGGTGTGCCTATCAGGGTGCAGGTGTACACTAAAGCAGGAAGCTGCTTTATCGTACACTCTCCTCTTAGTCACTTTTCTGCAGGACTAACACCTCTGCTGAACTGTCTTTGCTAGATTATCCCCCTGACACCTTCCTGGCAGTTCCTATTTTGGCTGGCTTCACTGACCCTCCTCTGCAGACCATCCCACTCCCCATCTCTTTTGTAAACTCTAAATACATTCAGCTGCTTTCTTGCACTCAGATTACTTTTCAAGCACTTCAACCTGTGTATTTGACCTTGCACATTTTAAATGAGGATCTTACCAGTAATGAATAGATGCCTTAGATATTATCTACTGCTTTTAAACTCGGCATTGTACTACTAACGCAGCTTATTAATGGAGACTCTGATTTCTAAAGACACATGAAGTTACTGGTGCCTGCAGTTGGAGCTCTATGGTCTCAGTGGTCTTAGAAACCAGGTCCACCATGCCCCAGGTGAAGAAACCATAAAACTCGTGACCAGAATTCAAAAATCAGATTTGAGTCCTCTTCCTACACAGCACAGCCATCTCACATTTGAAGGTAGGAACCATCAGGCTCATGGGCAGCTGAAAGCGTGAACCCTCATTTCCAATGAACTGGAGGCTCATGCGGGGCTGACTTTGGATTCTGAGAAAGGACAAGTTCAGATGGCAACATCTTGTGCTCTGGCAGCCTCTACATCAGTAGTGGCAGGAATGCATCTTTCTTCCTTCTTCCATTAACTGTCACCTATTTGCATGTAACTTATGGCACCATGAACAACTTAGAGACTTCCAGCCCTCTCAGTTATATTTTTTTCCCCAGTAGTCAAAAGGCTCAGAAGTCACAGGGAAGATAGACAGACACAAACATCTTGAGGCTAAAAGACCTCAGTTAAAGCTCCAGGCTGGGATTTTGACAGGATATTATGCTTGAATCCCACTGAAATGGGAACCGAGTACCTGATTCTTCTGAAGAACACAACCCTCTTTTACAAAAGACAACAAAATCAGAGCAGATAATAGTTATTCTAAGTCTAATTTCTTTCCAAAACAATGTGAGCTGTGATACTTTGACACTGGCATGGCTGAAGATTCAAGAAAATCAATGTTGATTTTGAACTGCTATTGTTATGGCTCTGAGCCCTCAATTTTTCAAGTCACACTGATTTGACTCATTGGGAAGGGCTGTTCCACTGCTGAAAACATTGCTGCCATTTAAGTGACCGATAATACATTTGCTATCATCATTGATGCTTTTATCCTATTCCTTTCAGGCCAAGGAGCAGCTGTAAAGACTACTTATTTTATAGCGTAAAACTCTGGGGAAGAACCCTTCCACCTTTTGCCCGCAGTTGCGTTTGCATCCGTGCAAACTTTACAATTTCTTTTCTGCATCTTTACAATTTCCTCCATCCAACACTTACTCAATCCCGCCAAGCGGGGAAGGCGAAAACGTAACGTAGGCTGCTTGCTCGGCTGAGCCCAGCACGTAACCTACAATTTCAGATTCAAGCAATAGCAGTAAACAGCCATCGTGGACAGGAACGATTATATAACAGAGTTCATCTAGAGGATGAGTTCAGAATAAGGGGAGAGAAGGGGAGGTACACAAAACTTTCCTTCATAATGGAAAATGAACTTGGAAAAGGTGGAAATTTTACAAGGAGACACAAAAATGCGAAATGAATACCCTTTGGTTCCCTGCCCCAGAACTCATCCTCCCCAGGCTTTGTTCTGTGGAGAGGAAGTAAGAAACAAAAATGAAAATATTTCTGGCATGAACTAAGAGCTAAGAGAAAAGGGGGGTGGGGGGACAGAATGACTGCTAAAATTCCATATTTCCACATCTGCGTTCAATTATGTCAAGTCATTTTATTATTTGACGAAACCAATCCAAGGAATTAGGCTTTTGTCGGATGCCTTGAAATGTCATTAAGTGCTCATACGCAAACAGACACACACACACAAAAATAAAGTCACGTTTTCCATCCAATAAACGTGATGGCTAGCCTGGAGGGCGACAGGAGGAGTGATGTCCTACCAACTTGCAAACTGCCACTTCCCTGCTCTCCTGTCAGCTGTGCCCTCTCGCATAAGGCCAAAGCCAGGGTGACATCCCCCTTTCTCCAGTATGACCCAGGGTGCATGAACTGGGACCAGCAGAAGGAGGAAGCAGAAGAGCAAGCGCTGCTCAGGTTAGATTGGGAAGGAACAGGGGGGGAAAAGTGTCCATTTACGAGTTACAATTTTGTCAACAATCCAAATCTGGTTTTAAATTAAATATTAGCAATAAAATCAGAAAGAAAAGATTTCCAAAATGCATGACAAAGGAAGTGCTAGGAGCATATGTCTTTTCAACAACTCAACAGATGTCTCTCTTTCCCTCCCAGTTATCCCAGCCCATCTATTTAAGGTTCTCTGTACTTTTAAGAGCTGGAGCCCTCCGACTGCTGTTTGTATACTAGCTTCAGAGGAAATCCCTATAGGCCTTCTGTTCCTTTTACATAACCCGAAGTATGGCTTTGGTGGAGGGGGTGGAAGCGCTCAACACCTTCTGAAAATGAAAAAATCAGACCCAGTGGATGTGCATCTCACTAGAAAAGCCAAAAGTGTATAGCACCAAGGGTCAACTAGCCACTTAAAAAAAAAAAGGGGGGGGCCAGAAACAAAGTGAAAAAAAAATCTTGTCTCTGATCACTTAATTTGTGGCTTGGTTTAGAAAGCAGCATTGCTTGACTGCTCAATGGGATTGTGATCTCTCATGATAACAGCTGAGGAAATAAAATCTGTGTGTTTCTTTTGGCATTTTCTCATTTCAGATTCTGCAGGCTTGGTGGTGTGTTTTCACTCATCATGCTGATATTACTGCACAAAATGCCCTGTTTTTTCAGTATCTTATCAATGAGGCAGCCGGGGGAATCCATCACTGACACCTCTTAGGGCCATAAAGCATAATCCTCGTCCTGAAGGTTTTCCTTCCTCTGCTTCACACTCTCCCATGCAAACTTTTGCTTGAAGACTTTTTTGGCAGAATGATGTCAGAAACAGTACTATCTTGTGTGACAGTCAATGGTTTGTAAAACGAGACTTTTCAACAGCCAGCCTTGGGTGCAATCCATTTTGTTCACCTTCTAAGTATAGGCTGAAAATTCTCTCATACCTCTAACGTTCATACTCCAAGAGCCAGGAGTCCCACGTCCCAGTTTTTGGTCCCTCCATTCCACGTGCACCAGCTCCAGGTACCACGGTACCCATGTGCTCAATGGGTTTTCGTTTTCCCTGCCTTTGCATAGTGACCCATGGCTGTTTTCCTTACAGTATCCTAAGCAACACATTCGAAGCCCAAACTTTGACACACATGTGGCCTATGACATAAAGACTGATGACTTGACTGCTCTGCACATGGAACAACAGGGTTAACCACAAGCTGTAAAATACTGAGCTTAGCACAAGATCCTGAAATGTGTTACAGCGATACTGCCATCACATCTGTGGTGTAAAGTGCCAGTATTTATTCAAAACCAATTCAGGTTTTAGCACAAGTCCTAGCAATGCAGTCAGCCAAACGAGTAAACAAACAAATCTCCAAGAAACTATCTTATACTGGAAATCTAAAAAAATCTACCCTCATTACTTTTCCTAGAGCTTTCTTCTAGACTAAAGTGACCACTGCCAAAAAGAAAAAAAAAAGGCAGCAATACAGGGGATGAAAAATAAGGAGGAAGACACTGTGTTAATATGCACCTAACTTCAATTAAGAATAAGAGCATTCAAATGTGATCCAAGATTGTTAAAATGAATAGCGGGAGTAGTTGCTTCTTGTTCAGAAGGGGTTCGTTTGTTTTTTTGGTTTTTTTTGTGGGGTTTGGGGGTTTTTTTTTGTTTTGTTTTTTTGTTGTTTTTTTTTTAAATTCTAAACAGGGATATGAGATGATCTATCCCAAAATACATGCTTAAATACATGCTTATCTCAAAATCCAGGCGCCTCAGACATAGGACCAATACAAGGACTTCAAAATTACCTGTCAATTCTTGAAAAACATGGCTCCAGATCTTAGCCTGTAAAGTGAGCTGACTGTCCAGAGATGCCCTGAGATCTTCCAGACAGACTGGAAACACTCACCCAATGTCTTAAAAAAAAAAAAAAAAGACACTCCAATGACATGATTCATACTTGCTCAACAAAGCTCCAAATGGAAGAGGATCTTCCATTTGGAAGATTTGCACTAGTCAAAAGACACCGAACGTCAGAAACCTGTTGCAGTGCAACGCCCCACCCAGTTTTGCTGATTGGAAGCGTATAGGACTTCTCATATATCCTATCCCTAACTTTAGCATCTGTTCTTATTTTTAAATAGTTAATGAGGCCGCAAAGCTTTTGCGATAGAGAAAACATCTGCAGGGTGCTAGGCACTATTCACACAAAACATCCAGCCACTAATACAATAGGAATAAGCAATTGTTTCAATAAAAATTGCAAAAGATATCAGAAGTCGGGGACCAGGAATTACTTAGACACATGGAAAAATTGGAAATCATTTACCATTCTTGAGATATCTGTGTGTTGCATAAGCCTGTCTCTGGTTACAAACACTGTTTTTGACTGGAGGAAGAGTGGAGAAAAAAAAAAAAACTAGTGTGCTCTCACTGATAGTGCGCATGCCATTTGTCTCTTTTGGCTACCACATAAACAAGGGCTGAAAGCAAAAGCACAGCTCAGGGGTAGGTTTGAGACAATTCAATTCCAAGGTGCCCCTGCAAGCTTGGGCTGCGAGCACCAGCACACACAAAAAAACTCAGAGAAGCTACTTGTACACAAAGGGAAAAGGGGAAGATGAACCAGAGGGGGTATGAAAAAAAAAAAATAATCAGGCATAGGGTTCATCAGCAGAAGCGCTGGGCAGAAACATGGTCTGCATGTGTTGGGCAACGTGGCACCAAAACTTTCTTTAGGAGCAAACAAACTGAAGCTTTAAGTGGAAAAAAAAAAAATTAAAAAAAAAAAATCTGTTTGTGGGTTGCATTCCTGCAATAATAAAGTCATGACTCACTGAATGACTGACAAAGTTATAAATTAAATGGTGATTTAGTGAGTTATCTCACACCTACCTTGGAATGCAGTCAGGAGGAAGAATGTTTTTAAATGGACGAAAAAATAGCCATTGCATGACTAGAACTAATGGGGAATTAACTCCCAGTAAACATTTGTGGTAAACTCTTCTGAGTTTTGGTATGATCTCGTATACAATATCACATTCACTCAGCAGTATGCGCAGGGTAGGACGGTTCTGAAATTGCTCTTATCACAGCAAGGATTAGTGCTCTCACTTTACAAAGCAACATTTATTCTGCAAGGCTAAAATGCAGTTGAATTCAAGGACGTGCATGAATTCTGCTGCGCTGGAGAGGACTCAGCCTTTAGCTGAAATAAATCAGTTGTCGACAAGAATGCAGCACTGTTTCCTGGTTCCAGGTGAGGACATGGCCAGTTTCCCTGCTGGGCACACCAGGGTAGCCTGGAAGGACCCAGGCATGGCAGATGAGCAAGAGCAAGGCAAACACAAGCTGTGTGGAAGTAACCTTTCTGTTTTCTTTCAACTTCTAGCTCTTGTAGCCAAAATTGAAGGGTGGCGATAATCCAGGAAGAAAGATAAAGCTGGGGAGAGGAAGTTTGGAGGGGCTGACAGAGAACAAGTGTTTGCACGTGACAGAGTTGATATTTTAGAGGTGGCTCAACCCAGCCAGACCCCTATGAGAAGGCACAATTTCAAGGATCTTGCCCTTTTATAGCTACTTGTCAGCACCTTAAAAAATGTGTGAGTTTGGGTAACCACTTCTCTAGCTTCTAGCCTTGTTAACAAAACTCTGACATGAAAATGGGGCAAGCAAGGGGAATGCTGAAGAACTGCAAAGAAAGTCTGAGTGCAAGATGCAAAATACAATTAAAAACTAAAAATGCAGACAGCACCTTATTTTTAGAAAATAAACATGTTCCCTTGTGCCTGTAACACACAGAGACATCAAAGAACCCTGGTTGTCCCAAATCACACTTAGTAACGACTTTACAGCCATGATTATTTACATAAAACTCTCTCAGGCTAAAGTCACTTTCCACGATGCTCTCAGGTCCCATAAGGGATGAATCAGTTTTTTCTCTCAAAGAGAGTAAGCCATTCGACAAAGAGGGGCAGCAGAAGCTACCAGTGCTATTTTATGGTCTATAATAACATCTGAAGCAATCCATCTCATTTACTCCCCTAGCGTAATGACAACTGCATGCCCTGGCAGTCTGCCTGTCATGATTTGACCTCAACAAGGGCCGCACAGGGAGACACTCTTCTTCTGCGTGTTCCCAGTCTCATTGCTCAGGACAGACCCTGTCTCCAAGGACACGTTCACACGCATTTTTCAGCCTGTAGCACTCCAGCTTATCTGCAGTACCCCTGGGGTTCCCCTCATGGGCCAGGCACCGTGGATACTTTTATCCTCCATGCTCTTAACCCTATTTCAAGCGAGGGAGTTGGAGCGATACAAGGGTCATTGCACAGGGAGTTGGGTGGGCGTCTGGTGGCCTGAACCTCCATCACCCCTGCCCGAGGGCAGTGCCCCAACCACTGAACCATCCTTCCTCCCCTCGAGTTCAATGGAACTTGAGCATTTACTTCAGAAGGCTGTCCCGCTGGATTCGGTTACCAGCCCTACCAGCAAAACATGATCTTTGCAAGCGCAGCTTTATTCTGAGTGTAAAAATAGCACCCCAGTATTCAACAGACACACTCCTGATTGCATATACAGTCCTGCCTTCTGTCCTACGAATCAGGGGGGTCGGACGTTTTTTTATTTAACTCTAAAAGGTAGAATAACTTTACATAGGGTGAGGAAGATATTACTCCCTCTCTCTATATATATGTATCTATATATAATATCAGTTTATTAATTTCATCTGTCCTACAGAGATCTGCAAGGCAGTCTGCACTCTCCACTGAATAGGAATATACCTTAAGTTGTCTGTGCAAAAAGAGCAGGCACACAAGCAGCAATCCAGTTCCCATTGTGAAGCAGTGTGCTAAAAATTTAGACACTAGCTCTATCATATCAGTAGGGTGCTGTTGCCTATCTCCAAGTAACTAATTTTCTATCCTCCCTAGTATAATAACAGGTTTAAATTCCAGTTGTTTTTTCCTCGCAGTTCTCCTTTCCCTTTATTGCCTCTTAAAAGAAGTCAGGAAGGCCAGATGAAGGCAACTCTATCAACTGAAAAATGATGCTGATGCCAATGAATGGGAATATTCTGAGGTTTTATAGGTAGAACTGAAACCAGAATCCAATTCATAATTTTGTTTGCTGCATCCTAAGCTGTTGCTATGGAAATGAAGGTAAAATCGTAGAATTATAAATTGCCTGATGTCAACAGAGTGTCTACTTTTCACTTGCACATACATTTATTATCAAAATTAGAGCCAGGTAAAGTCTGAAGCTGAAAAATCACCCAGTGTATTTGCTATAGATGGTTCCCCATTAACGCGCACCCCTGGTGCACCACGCTGCATTAAGCAGAACCCATCACCCTGCTCCAGCCTCCCGCTTTGGATGCAAACGTTTTCAGGTGACCACTTGCAAGACCAGCAGTCCCAGTGCTAACAGCAAGCTCGTGCTCCCCTAAACCTGAAAGCCTGACATGTGCCAAACTGAACAAAACCACACAATAGAAAACACTGGATATCCATCGGGTAAAGCAGGGGAAAGAGACATTATCTGCACTGCTATTAAGCACATACCAAGCCGGTTAATGCTCTGGGTCTGTTTAGATACGAGGCACCTCCAATTCTAAAGGCTGCTCATGACGAAAGAGCACCACTCAGCTGGAAAATACTGTTCAATCTAGTATCAGATGGAGATTTCCACACTAGTGTAAAGAGTACACTATGTAGGGTTTTTTATTTTTAATTTTTGTGTTCTCTCACCTCACCTTCTGATTTGCCTTTCTAATACAGTAGCTCCCCCTCAGAGCCCATCCAATTTTGTGATGCTCAGGAGTTAACATTCCCTTTTATTTTTTTAATCAGCTTCCCTTGTCATCCAAGGGCACAGGATACCATGAACAACAAAGGCATTGTGACATCCACTAGGAAAAAAAATATACCTAAGAAACTTTTAAAAGTTTTTCCTAAAAAATCAGGAACCTGAAATATCAAGTTTTCTGTGACTATTTTTTCATGTTTGACACTTAACACAGTAAAACAATCAGCGGCAGAAAATCTAACAAAAGCATAGAGCTGACTGTGAGTATTTGGATAAAACAGGTTTTCATTAAACCATACTGATTTGCTGAATCAGCAAGAACATACGGACAAGTGGCACCTTTTGATTCAGCAGGATCTTCCTGGTTTTGACCAGAAGCTAACAGTATGGAGTTCCCAGACAGCACCTCGTGAGGACACCAGGGACCTGGCCTAAGCCATGTTTGCCTCCTCCAGACCAGAGACACACTGACAGGCTTCCTACGCCAGGCAGTTTTTCTGGACACCTTCCTATTTTCAGGTGAGACTCTCTGGGTTTCTCCTGGGGGAACCTTTCTGCTTTGCTAATCAAAACTCGTTGGGTTGCCTGCATCTCCGGTGAATGCCCCACAGCTTTGGTACATCTACAGCAGGAGACTACTTTCTTGCTCTTTGTGGGGGGGGGAAAAAAAAAAGAAGAAAAAAAAGTTGTTTTGAAAGTCTTTGGGTTCACTCCAGTGAAGAGAACATATCTATGTAATAACATAAAATATATAAAAAGAAAACTCTGACCATTTTAATAAGAATGGAAAACTGATCTCTCCTCTGTAATCCTGTTGTTCTGCCCGGGCCAGCCTTTGGGATAAACATAGCTATCCCACAGTATGATTTTTGCAAACAGTTTTCACAAAACCCACCACAGGCAAACTAAATGGCAGCATATTCCGTTGGCCTCTGCAGCGAAATTATCATATGACACAACAAGATGTATTTGCATGTAGCGTGTCCTTCTAATGATAAAATGCGTATGTACTGTTTTGTTTTCAGGGAATGGTGCAAAAGAGAAGGCATAAATTACATTTTGATCTAATGGAAAATGCAAAGGAAAACATTATTTATAATAATCTGCTTAGTAACACAGGTTGCTATGAACACATCAGACCATCGATCCCTCTCTAGACTGCCTTTTAACCGAGGCAGCTCAGTGCCTGCACATCGGACCCTCACCATCCGTGTGGGGCTCAGCATCCGTCACTTGAGCAGTGGTGTCTCTCTCCAGGACACCTCCATCCCTGCACTAACAAAACCAGTGGCCAGCAAAGGGGGTATGTAAATCTGGGCAGCAGGATTTCTTCCAGAACTGGATCCAGACTTCAGTGCAGATCACCTCTGTTCCCCCAAAAATGCCCCAGAGCAGCCACAGATCTCACCACCATGAGAGCCGAAAGCAAAACTCACTTTTTCCTTTTTCATCACGTTGATACGTGTGAACTTATTCACGGTAAGTGAAAAAACCACAGTAATTTCAGCACCAGGAAAGACAGAAGACAGTTTAAAAATGTATGCACATATTCCTAAAAATATATGTGTATATTGCTGTGTATAAGTAAATGCACAAGCAGCACTCGGGTATTCCAGCAGTATAGATTGTGTAAGCGCAGATAGGCCACAACCCTGCTTTATGTGATGAAATCCAAAATCGGCCACCACA
Organism: Syrrhaptes paradoxus; assembly: GCA_013400615.1. NCBI lineage: Eukaryota > Metazoa > Chordata > Aves > Pterocliformes > Pteroclidae > Syrrhaptes > Syrrhaptes paradoxus. Next base: position 65,769 of record VZTO01026195.1, on the reverse strand, counting down.
GAACAGTGACCTGAAACATTATACAAGTGATGTGAGTTAAGGATGGAGTAACAGCCTTTACACTCAATTTCCTGGCTTTCCTGGGTTTGCGTCACACCCTTAATGTTATTTCAACATTGCATTTTGTCCTCCAAATTAAATGTACAGTAGGTGTTTTGTATTTAATTTCCTTACTTTTTTTTTTCCCCCTCCTAAAGGAAAAAGAATGGAAGAGATTCATGAAAGGTTATAAAACACACATTGTGTACTGGAGAGGCTGGAGTAGCTCTTTTGGAGCCTTTTCATTCTCCTGGGAAAATATGTAATTAGGTACTTTTTTAACATGTGTATTATGTACTGAATTACATGTATTTATACATTTCTCAAAGGAGTATTGCTTACACAATAGCCCGGAGCAACTCTTTTGGAGCCATTTAGGTCTATCATGTAATTATGTACTTAAGACCCGTTTACAGTAAATTTTGTTGTGCCTACGTAGTAGCTTTTTACTTGTATTTAAGATGAATTTTAAGGCTTGTAAGGGGTGCTACATTGACAGCCCTGGAGACTGCAGGCTTCTGTTTATTTACAGAAAGGGAAAACATGGGTAATGAAGGTGTAGGCATCACCAGAATACCTCTCCAAAATTTACCTTATCCCTGACTTTGGGAACAACTTCCCAAAGTAGGTGGTAAATGATTCAATATTCAGCTTTCTTAGCAATTTGTTATGGCAGTTTTTGGGATGAGGACAGCCGTCCACCTGGAACTGGAGTAATACAAAAAAAAAAAAAAGTATTTCACATAGGCTGCTAAGTATTTGCCATCCGCTAATCTGCAATTTATCTCATTTCATTTTCTTTTCTTATATAGGAAAAAAAAAAATCACACTGGGAAGCAGATTTATGTAAAAATTTAGGTGCTGTGAAACAGACACAGGCATTAAAGAAAAGAACATTAGATATGTTTGTGTCCTCCCAAGGTACAGTTTTCTGAGTCTTTAAACATCAGAAAGAACGTAAAGGCTTGGATTTTTTTTTTTACCTGGAAAGAAAGTATAAAGCCAAAATAGTTTTCTCCTAACAAACTAACAAACAAACTCCCTCTTCCCCCTCCCATACAGTCCAGCTAAAGTGACTTAATGTGATTCTGCCAAGAAAGTACAGTGACAGCTGTAATGCAAATGCACAGATGGATGTATTTTCACATTATTTAAAGCCCCAAGAAGGAAAATGGCTTGTTCTGAATGAGAGAAGCTAAAGTCATCAAGCAGTAGTTCTGGGCAAATAATAGACTTTCTTATTTGAAAAAAAAAAAAAAATGTTGGTACCAACTCCCAAATTAGTTGACAACCCTCCTCCCAAATGTAATTTCATTTTGCTTGGATTTTTTTTTTTTAAACTGTTTTGGTTATATCAAAGGTGTATGCTGAGGTTTTGTTTGTTTGCTCATTTGTTTTAAACAATCTTGTTTTAAACAAAGCATCAGAAGCTATTTTTCAAAAAAGTTGAAGGAATCCTGCATTTGCCAAGTAACACTTTTCATTTTCAACATGTTGAAAGAGACTTAACTTAATTCTCTTCCTTTAATTAAAACAGGACTGGAATTCAGCCCAATATGTGAAGTCTTAAAACCTTCCAAAACTAATTTCTGGGAAAATCATACATACATAAAAAAAAATCCTTCATCCCAGTCTCCTAAGGAGCATTCACGAGCATGACATTTGGCTCCAGCATCCCTTTTCCTTAACACCACACTGTGAGTGGAAGGCATGAAAAGCAAGGTTAATGATGGAGGTCAGCACCAAAAATGCTTTTTATTCTGTCAGGGCAGTATGAATAGAAACCTTGCACACTCTACCTTTTCCTTACTGCGGTCCATCCATGGCACAAAACAGCAGCACCCCACAGACAACGCGAAGGCAAGACACCTTCCCTCTCCTACATTGAAGGATAAGACACAAGGAAAAGCAATCAAAAACTGGGGAAAATGACTATAATTGACACAGCGCTGACTGGGTACCACTGTCATCTTTTTTGAGGTTGTCTTTAGCTCTGCATTTTGCCAGTTTATCTCTCTGTACAGAAAGTACCTTCGGGCACAGACAGTACAAATTTCAGAGTTACCGCTGATTCAAATCAAAACTACCAAATTACTACGTGTCAATCTGTTTCCCAGGAGGCTGTTTCTATGCCTGCTTTGGTTTCTTCTCCTCAGCTCTTTCTGCAGCAGAGAGGTCCACTGCCAAGTGTCATGCATTTACTTTAAGTTTTAGGGAAGAGAGGAGTTCCTAAAATATCACTGATAAATAAAGGAGCAAGTTTCAGCTCAGAAGGCCAAAGATTGAGAAAGGAAGAACTAACAAAAAATAGCAGGTGAAAACAGAAACATGGTGAGGCTTCATGGGTGCCGTCACTCGAGGGGATGGATGGTACAATAGGCAAGATAGTGTAGTTGAAAACCAGAAGACTGGCATCCTGGGATCATCATGCCAGCCTCCAAATCCCCAAATCCACTGTGTTTCAGGACTGCGGTATACATTTGACAGGTAGAGGAACTATTCTAGCTGTAGGATGGAGGGAAATGTTTAACCATGAGCATCAAATTCAAAGGCCATATGCATTTTTAGCAGCAGAAGAAAAACAATTTAAAGTAATTAAGAAGTCCTTCACCTCTATACTGTAATTTTTGAGATGCTGCTGCCATTTCCAGGTAAGGAAGTTACTTTTCCTCCTTGGTGTTACACAAATAAAAAGTCTAATCCTGCATCCCTTCCTCACAGGAGGGACCTTATTGATCTCAAAGCCCAAGATATCAGTAGGCATTTTGGCATCAACATAGAGTTACATGCACAGGGCCAAGGGGTGCTAGAAGCTTCCCCAGACCATTAAAGGACATCATTAATATAACCAATTTAACACCAGTGTTTGCATTTTCATCAGGAGGGGGAACTTCCACAGCAGAAGACCACCACCAGTGGCAGGACACATCCATCACCCCTCTGACAACACACGTGGTTAGGAATGCAGGACCAGAATGGAGCTGTGCAGTCACGAAGCCTGGGTCTCTGTGGGCACAGGCACCGTATAGCATAGTCCCTTCTCATCATCTACAAAATGCTCCTACTGGAAGGCCACTATTGCTCCTACTGGAAGGTAGTTTCAGCACCTCACTATACCGACAGATAGAAACCATCTAATTTCCAGTTTAAGTCTATTCAGGGCCAAGTTTATACACACTTGTTCTTATGCAAATATTGCTCTTGGGTATAAATAGCTTTTTCCCCTCTCTGGCATTTAGCTCTGGATGTATTTATAGAGTGCTGTCAAATCCTCCCTCAACTCTATGTTGCTAAACTAAACAAGCCAATCTCTTGTAGTCCCTTCCCATAAGATAGGCTTTCCAATCTTTTAATATCCCCACTAGGTTTTCCATAGACTTCATATGTGTTCTAGCTTTAATTCAACTTTAACATAGTTATTTTTAAAAACTATGGAATATTCTAAATTAAGCTTACTAGTGTTTTGTGCAATGGTAGCGGTGCCTTGCCTGACATATTTGGCTTTTCTGCAGCTTCACCACTGTCCCATCGCCACCATGTCACTAGCTAGAATAGGATGGTCAGAGTTAACCTTCAAGTTTTGGTCTGAGACTCAGCCACACAAAGAAGTAGCACACTTAGTTAAGCATGAAGTTAAGAGGTCTTTCCAATCCTCAGCACTGCAATTTAAGAACAGGTCTGAGAGGAACTCTCACTTACATGTGTGCAACGTCTCATTTTCAAGACAAAAGCTGATCATTAAGAGACTAGAAAGTGAGAGGCTCCACCAAGGCTGATCTTTCCTCCCACCCAACCTGCCCCCAGCCCTAAAAGGAAGCAGCTCTGAATCCAGACTCAGTTTTGAAACCAGAGAAATGCCAAGTTGCCTCCAGATATTAGCCCTGATTCATCCATCCACATCCGCTAGTTTGGCTCACTGTCTTCTCTGACTACCGCTGCCCCCTGCATGGGGGGGAGCACAGCCTCTGCGCTGGAGGGGAATCAACCTTTTGCTGTCCCACCGACATTTCAAAGGCTGAGCTGGTGCTGCCCAGCCTTCCAGCATGCTTCTCTTCAAACTGCAGTTGACCTATGGGTGCTCTCGCCTGCTCTCAGCTGCTGCGTGTCAAAATAAAAATCAGTCAAATGAAATAAAAAGTGCACAGTGATAGGCAGCACGCTGTTCATGTCGCTCTAAGCGACTGTGACAGCCAGGTGATAGGAGCGGAGCAGTGGCAGGAGCAGGCGATGCACCCATGTGCTACGGCAGCAGGGTAAACCTGAGTGCTTCTGGTGGCCGTACCCCTCTCCCCTCCCTGCACTCTGTTGTTCCTCAAGACCCTGCAGCATTCAGTCTTGCTCTCAATTTTATTTCCCCCTCCCCAGAAGCCATGCTGAAGCCAGTGCCCAAGCTGGCAACCACTCAGTTTCAAGGGAGATCAGGCTTGAGACCTGCAATACCAAAAGCACAGTCAGTGGCCTGCAGAACAGATATTTATATGTATTATAAAGGCACCAAGATTCATATATCAGGTTAAGATAGAACTGAAAGAATCATCTGGGTCTTGGCTGTACCTTTCTTACCTTAGCATGCTTGGTCATCTTTGAAATGTAAATATAAATTTCAATTACAACATTCCTTTAATTTTTTTTAACCCACGTGCCATTGAATTGCGTAAACATATCTTTCTCTTTTTTTTATTCTTAAATGAAAAATACACACAAAACCATTACACAAGAACTCCAAAGGGTTTGCTGCTACATCACCAAGTCACCAGCAATATATAACGGACGGAGTTCATCTTGAGGTTCAATCCCTAGATTCACCCATCCATTCCAGTGGGATGCTAAGTACAGCGCTTATCAGGAACTTTACATTTCCACAGCACTGGAAGGTTGCTTAAGTCCCACTAATACACATGAACCTAATACTCATACACCTATGAGAGCAGCAAACAACAGAAAAATAACAACAGCTTATCAGTGAAAAGATGACTGGTGGCTCTTGTAACAACATACACAACAGGCTGAACTGTTGCACAGAAGTTGGACACTGAAGGTAGCAGCCATCTTCCCCATGTTATAACATGAACACTAAAACACCACTCTTTGGCACATTCTATATGCTCTTAGCGATTACACACAACTGTTCCTCTACATGTACTTTTTCAAATATAGTGAACACAAACCTTACAATTAAATTTAATGACACAATAGGTTTGAAATTATAAAAGAGGATACCTTTCTTAAAATAATCCATTTTGGATCCTTCCGGGTCAAATAACTCAGCTTCACTACTAGTTCTCGAGAATATTTATTCTGTCACTGAAGAAAAAAAAATGTGGTGGGCTTCCACTCTTACTTTTTAGTAAAATAAAAAGGTTGAAATCCCAGATTTGGATGAAAACAGAACTTGTATCTTGAGCCAGAGATGATCTTCACTATAAGAACCTCTCCCAGAAACAGTTAGAATATCAAACTTACAGATTCTCCTTTTCATTTAAACCTCCATGTAGCTTTTTGGAGGGTTGGTATGGGTGTTGGCTTGGGGTTTGAGGTCTCATAAAATCATAGAATGGTTTGGGTTGGAAAGGACCTTAAAGATCNTGCCTCCCCATCTCTCCTGTAGCCCCCTTCAGGTACTGGAAGGCTGCTATTAAGTCTCCTGGGAGCCTTCTCTTCTCCAGGCTGAACAACCCCAACTCTTTCAGCCTGTCCTCATAGGGGAGGTGCTCCAGCCCTCTGACCAATTTCGTGGCTCTCCTCTGGACTCTCTCCAACAGGTCCATGTCTTTTTTATGTTGTTTTTTTATGTTTCTTCAGCTTTCAATAAATATGGGGAAATGTTAGTGGAGTCATTACAATGTCTCTTTACATTGTCCCAGACACAGCATAAGTTTCTTTGAAGATCCTCTCTAACACGATGTAAACACTTATCAGTCATCTACAGCAAGACTTGAAACATTCTACAAACACTTGAGGAGTAGATATTTCAAAGACACCTTCAGATCTGAATATTTAGTTCCCTTCCAAAGAGCCTTTGGATAAATATTAATAAAAATTGGGAAGCCAAACATTCTGGCATGAGCCATTTTCACAAAATCATGACAAAGGATTAAAGTTGTGAGATGCAAGAATTTAAGATTTCTATATGGATACCTTTTTTTTTCTTCATTCATCCTTTCTCTTAAACACAAAGTCTGAGAATCTCTTGCAGAGTCTTTATTCCTGAAACTGAAACCTTATGGAAAAGGAACTGGCAACACGCCTACCCCCATGGCTTGAAGCGCAAATTTCCATTGGGAAGAAATATTTCCTTGATTTTATATCCCCTTAGGGTCAATAAAAACAAAAGATTAGCCATCAATTTTAGGGTCAGGTACTGTCATGTGTCCAAGTATATGCTTCATCCTTCCTTGATTAGATTGTGAAAGTAAGAGGCCTCCATGGGATTCACAGGGTTCTTCGGCTCTTGCTTCTTATCTTGGGGGAAATCCTTCCCCTGGCCCCCAAACCCAAAATGCCCCCAAAAAACAACAAGTCCTGATTCTAAACTAATAGCTGCTACTGCTACTTAAGCAAGTTTTATGAAAATTTTGTTAAGAGAGAAAAACGCTACTGAAGTATTTTAATGTGTTTGCTGAAGAGAGTTCAAATTCTGAGCTAATCTGATCTCTGGGACTTGTTCTGCTGTATCTTATTGCAGATCTCCAAACTGCAGGCTGGCGGATGAAGGGACTGAGCACAGCCCTGAGGAGAAGGACTTGGGGGTACTGGTGGATGAAAAGCTCAACACGAGCCAGCAATGTGTGCTTGCAGCCCAGAAATCCAACTGTATCAAGGGGTGCATCGAAAGAAATGTCACCAGCAGGTCGAGGGAGGTGATTCTCCCCCTCTACTCCACTCTTGTGAGACCCCACCTGGAGTACTGCGTCCAGCTTGAGTCCTCAGCACAGGAATGACATGGAACTGTTAGAGCAAATCCAGAGGAGGGCCACAAAAATGACAGGGGATAGAACACCTCTACTGTGAAGAAAGGCTGAGAGAGTTGGGGTTGTTTAGCTTGGAGAAGAGAAGGCTCTGGGGAAACCTTATTACAGTCTTTCAATACTTAAAGGGGACTTATTACAAAGATGGGGACAGACTTCTTAGTAGGGCCTGGTGCGATATGACAAGGGGTAATGCTGTTAAAGGATAGATTTAGACTAGATATAAGGAAGAAATTTTTTTACAGTGAGGGTGGTGAAATCCTGGAACTGGTCGCCCAGAGAGGTGGTAGATGCCCCATCCCTGGGGCAGTTTGGACAGGACTTCAAACAACCTGATCTAGTGGAAGATGTCCCTCCTCAATGCAGGGGGGTTGGACTAGATGACCTTTAAAGATCCCTTCCAACCCAAACTATTCTGTGATTGTATTCTATCATCACTTTTTGTATAGAAAGTTTCTAAGACATGTTTTGTTATGACAACATCTCTTATTTTTAAAAGGCATTCTGATTAAGAAACTAAATGTGCTCAGATGATAAATACAGGCTCAGTAAAAATCGACCATGCTTTTATAGTAAGTGCATGTCTGATAACGGTTCATAAAACAATATTGTTGTTCCTTTTCTCACTAGAAAGAAATGTTAATGGGGAGCAAGCCAAGGGCAGAAGGGGAAGGGAGGTGCCAGGGATTCCTGGGATGTCCGATGTACTCTAACAGGATAAATTCCCCAAGGCGTTCTGTCCCACAGCAGATGCAAGGGGCAAGAAGGCTGAATAGACCAGCAATGAGTATAGCTGCTGGTTTACAAGGAATATACTGAAGACCAGTCTAAGGCTTTGTCCAATACTCTGAATAACCCTTCATTTTCATGTTCTTCCACACAAAGGCTGTGCTCGAGCATCAGTAGTGACGGATAGTTGCCACACCAATAGTTATCATACCAAATCCAATCTGTTTAGCTTCATTTAAACAAGCTAGATTTCTAAAGGTTTCGTTACCCCTTGAGCTGGAAGAACATCTCTTATTTATATCAGTTGCTTAAGACTCCCCTGTGTTACGTGCTGCACAGTGGCATAGTGAGGGAGTTCCATCCCAAACCGCTCACCATATAAACAGAATAGGTAAAGGAGATATTTTTCTTGCCTCTAGTAATAAAGACACAAGTCATGGAATAACTATGAAGCTGGCTTAAGGTCACATAGGATACCTGTAGCACAGCTCTGATTTTTTTTTTTTT
>VZTO01026195.1:32206-55732 GCA_013400615.1 Syrrhaptes paradoxus | reverse complement strand
TTTTTTTTTTTTCTTAAACTCGCATCCATCACATCCTGCTGCAGCTGTCTACCAACAGGCTAGATGCCATGCCTCAAGAGAGGTTGAAGCTGTCACTGAAGGTTCACTGATGCTACGTTCCTGCTGACTTGCAGTTCTCTGCCAGCAATATCCACATACACCTGCAGGCATATTCCAAGAACTGGCATTATTCAAAGCTCCCACTTGTTTGCTAGAANTTTTTTTTTTTTCTTAAACTCGCATCCATCACATCCTGCTGCAGCTGTCTACCAACAGGCTAGATGCCATGCCTCAAGAGAGGTTGAAGCTGTCACTGAAGGTTCACTGATGCTACGTTCCTGCTGACTTGCAGTTCTCTGCCAGCAATATCCACATACACCTGCAGGCATATTCCAAGAACTGGCATTATTCAAAGCTCCCACTTGTTTGCTAGAAGTGTTTCTAATGCTTCAAAGGTAGCTCCTCCATAGCAATCTCCTCCCACTAAACCCAGGGTGCCCGTCTCCCACTGCAGCCACAGAAATTACTTTAAAGGAGTACCTACATATAGTCCTTTAACTGTAAGCCTAATGTAGCAATCCAAATACACTAAAATGAGATGAGACACAGTTAAATTCCCAGCAGAAACCAGTTACTACCTACAGCAGAAGTGGAAAACTGTCCATTCGGATGGCTGACATAGCTGTAGCGATACAAATCCTTTAAGCAAACCCAGTGCTCCTGATCCTCAGCAGTGCTCTGTGGGTTTGGAGAATACCACAAACACCACATGAACATTAATTAAGCACAAGGTAAAGCCGTAAACATTTTAACAGTAACCACGGCACTGTGGGAGGCCTGACTGCCCGCTGTGGTTGTGTGCTCTGATCTGGCAGTTCCCTCAGGACCATCTTTGCATCACACCACCGCTTGCCAGCCACAATGACCGGCATGTCCAGAACAGACGTATTCTCAGCACTGTATTTCAAGGGGCACTCCGGAAATACGGATATGCCTGCCGCTTCCACATGCCATTAATTCTGGGACATGAAGTAATCAAGTGCAAGTTCTAGCACTTCAGCGCTTTGACAAGTACTAAAGAGCCGTCCGGTGAAAGCAATCATACTTTCAACTGGTTTGCAGGATCAGCGCCTTCACTGTAGACATGGGAGGTATCACAGTCATTAAAACCAGGTTTGGTTCCATTAAGTTCTATTGCATAGAGAATTTGCTTGGTAGTCAGCATTTACTTTCTGTATATTCTACTACAGCACATAAACAGGAAGATTTTTTTTTAAAACTGCACAACTATTACATACATACTTATTAAAAAAAAGACAGCAAAATTCACTTTAAAATGTATTAAAGGATCATTACCACACTCTGTTTAAGAGCAGGACTGACATAAGCGCTAATGCAAAACATCAACAAAGCAGAGTATAAATCTTTTGAGTCCGGAAAAGACTCTTTTCGTAGGTTATTTTTCTTTCTATAGAGTAACAATGTAATCGTCAAGAAAACAGAGCAAGTGAAGGAACAACTGACCAAAGGCCAGGCTTATTTTTCAGTGAAGGTAAGGTAAATGCATTCACCTCCTGGAACAACCAGCAAGTTATTCTTTTCCATGGTTTTCCTGTTATTTTAGCTTCTGGAATTAAAAACTATTTGAAAATATGATATCTTTGCATGCATACATTATATATATATATATGTATATTTGCATTCACACCCATGCACATACATGGGGAGTAGGGGTGTTTAGACACGCGGTCCCAACACCCAACCTTCTCTTTGAACTGCAACGATGCACACAGACAAAGTTTGCTCATTCTTTTTCAAGTATGTAGGATAATAGTTATTGTCTTTAAGTAACAACACAAGGCTGTTCTCTGGGATGACAGGGAAACAAGGGACAAAGAGCAAACCCAAAGAACAAGTTTGGGAAACTCTGACAAGACTTGACATTGGTGAAAACTTCTCCAGTAACGTGAGCCTCCCTGCCAGCGGGCACTCATGTACTGAGGCATGGCTTGCTGGTTTAGCCAGTCTTCAGATCCCCAGCGAGCTACTGCCTTCAAACCTCCAGCTCTAGGACTTCTCCTAGTAAGGACCTGGGCAGCCTCCCTCCAACTAGGGAGAAGCGTGAAGCATGGGAAATTTCAAAGCAGCAGACAGAAAAGGCTTCGCAGAGAAAAGGAGACAAATCTTTATATAGGCCCAGAGTGAGCCAGGTATGTAAACATTTGCACAGCTATAAGCTGTAGGAGTACTCCCACTGTAATCAACAAGATCTCTTAAACACGCTTAACGTGAGGCTTATGCTTACATACCTGGCATAAATGGAGACAGAACAAACAACTCTGGGGCCAGCTTGCAGGGGGGTTTGCAGAGCAGACAGACAGGGACTGATGGGGCCACAGACCCAGCTCCATGTTTTCCTAAGAGTGACTGATAATTCTGGATGGCCAGTGAGGGTAAAGCTGACATGTAGACATGAAGAAATAAATATCTAAGAAACATAACATATGTGCATTTGTGTAAATATATATAAAATAAAAATACATATATGTGTGCACATGTGCATTATATATATATATATATATTTATTTAGAGTTACACATAAAAATCAGGCCATAAGCTACAAGATGTGCACTCACAACTCCTGAGGTTCCCAAAGCTAACAGCAGATGCTGTTACCAACTGGGACCTAAATGTCAAGTACCAATGTTGCTCAAGTGCTACTTAATTAAAATAGAAGAGGAATAGCATTCATGTATTAATTCAGTTATCCGCAAGGTTTTTATACATTCACAGCAAGAACCTAACTTACACTTCAAGCACTCCAGCAACTTCAGGCACTCTAATTTTTCACCTAATGGCTTTTTATTTGTAAAAGTACCACATCTCTGCAGGTGAACAAAAAGCTGTCGCAACCTCTCTAGCTTTTTTAGATTGGGTATTTACTGTCTAGGTACACCCCGTACCTTCCTCTTATATTCTATAGCCCAGAGCATCATCGTGCACAGGTCACTTGTTCCACGAAAGTGACCTTTGCTCTCAACAGTATCCCACCAACAACACTAATGGCAGAAGAAGTACTTACAAATCAAGTAGATGCTCTGAATACTTCAATGAATCAGACATATTGGTTAAATATATTTTATGCTAAACTGTATTTGACTCCCAAACAGAGCTGAGAGTCACAGTTACCTATGCAACAGGAGCAGGAATTTGACCCATGCTTTTTACTGATGGAAATACTAAAACCTATACTACAAAAAAAGGAATACCTGATATATCACATACCATGAAAAAGAATGAATTAAAATTAAGGGACATATGGAATACACATGTGTGAGGAAAAACTGAGGATTAATTAGTCACATATTATACAATCAATGAAGGGAGTTTAAATGTCAACCTGTGCTCCAGAACTTTCAAGCCAGTAGGAATCCACTATTAATCTTGAAGAACTAGATTAATTATGTGCACCAAAATGTTTTAATAACATTCTATGACAAGCAAAAAAAAAAAAAGGATCCATCAAGTTGCATTACCCAAATCAATAACCATTTTCTAAAAAAAACAAGAGAAAGAAGGAAAATATCATGTTTAGAAATAGATTTAGAAAACAACTCTTGTTTTTTCCACAAGAAATTCAATTTTGGTTTAAGGAGTTTCTTTGCATCACCAGAATGCACAAATACAGATTTAGTTTCTTCAAGCACTAGCTGATTTTCTTCTTGAAAAGGGAACTACACCACATGCATTAAGTAAAAAAAAAAAAAAAATCAACTCTTTCTGCTTTTTGCAAAGACAGATCAGGAAACACCAACTCCTCTATTTTAGCCTGCAGAAATTTTTTCTGCCTCTGTAACTCTTGCCAAAATCCATTCATTAACTTGAGCAGATAAAGAATGTGTTTAACATAGAGCACCTTATTCTAAACATTTGCGTAGTTTTTTGAAGGTTAACAGATGCATAAGAAAGAGCAACAAGAAACTGAACTTCATAAAAGTTTTCAAGGTTTGATCTTGTTGTTATATTGCTGTTAGCTCATATGTAATCAAACAAAATTGGCACTGCTTTTTAGGCAAAACTTCTGTCATCTCCATCACACTCAGAAGAGAGGAACGTCATGATTTAACTCCCTTAGATGATATGGATACCTCTCTTTAGATATTATCATCCGTGGATCAGTTTCCAAAGCAGTAATGCATGTTCTTTAATATGGGAGATAGGACACCTTCACTATAGCATCACTGGTACACCAGCGGTGTCCTGCTGACAAGGACGGATTCTCCTCTAATGGTAGCGGCCAAGTGGGAAGGATGGTGGAGAGACCACAGTTCATGGCTCCACTGCATTTGGGACTAAACATGTTCTTAAACAACATACCTCTGTCAGGTTTTCTCTTGGAGGTTAAGCCTACATCCTTCAAGATCTAAGAAGCTGTACTGGAAGACAGGACATTACTGCCTAATAGTCAGAGCTGCCATGATGGATACCCAACTACAAGCCATAGCCCTCTAGTCATCATTTCTCTATGTGGAAGCGCCTTGCTGCATGCTCCCATCAGCACCTCACCTGGCTCCACCCACATGGTGGAAGTGCCAAGGGAGCATCATCTCTGCAGTTCCCACTGGAGGAGATGGAAAGCAAAAATCCAGCCACTGGAGCGATCGATTTGAAGAGCTAGACTGGGTTAAGTTCCCCACCATCTCTGCTCTGATTTGAAGAGTTAAAGAACTTAGAGGACTAGAGAAAACAAATGTCCTGTTATTTTAGAAAAGTTAATTCCTGGAATGATTGCTGCCAGTGAGGGCAGAGCAACAGAGCAAACAAAAAGGGAGAGATTCAGGGTAATTCTTTCCTATCAAGTTGGCATACGCCCCAGAGATTGTTCAGCAATTCTCCAGGATCAGTGAGAGAAAGTCAGCTGTGGGAACCTAGCTTTGCCTTTGCAAGCATCAGCAACCTTGTAAACACCCAGTAAAAGGGCTCCAAAGTGAGCAGAAACATGAAACCGGGCTAGGTTCCCAGCTGGTGTGAACAGGTGTCATTCCACCCACTGAAAGCCAGGCTTCGTGGTTTTAGCCCTTTATTGAGACTGTGCTTCCAGGTACCACCAGCCCTTCCAGGCAGTGGTTCAGCATGGAGCAGGCTCTGCAATGGGACTGGGTGCAGAAGCTCTGCGGGAATCTCCCTCTCGGAGTTGTTCCCCAGCTGCAGCAAACACACACATTCCTGTGACACTATTTTAGTCTGTATTAGGGATGAGGACCTGGCCTCAGACAGGGCTCCCTCAAACCACCCCCGCAGCACAGTGGCAGGGGCCACCACACTCAAAGCACTGGAAGGAGCATATTTGCCCCTTCACAACAATAAAAAGGTGGCAAAGGAAGATTACCCTGAAGTTAACCACGTAGAACTCCCCCAGGCACCATTAGGAAGAGCTAAAAGCCAGGACAGAAACTGAACAGTTAAACTGCATTCCTCTCAGAGTACCCATTAAAAGAAAAGCCCTTGTCTTCAGCCAACTGCAAATCAGTATTCTGCAAAAGTGAATTAAAGTGGCTGGAACAGAGCTTTTCTAAAGCAGTTTACATTGGACAGATCACAGGAACAATAATCACAAAACATGCTTTCTGTGAACCTTCCAAATTATCACTTTTCTTCTTTTGACAACAACAGAAAACATTCTGAAGGAAAAGAAAAAAAAAGGTTTGAAGTGTAAGGGATAAGCGCAAGGCAGTTTTAAGGGTTAAGGATCTGAAACAGGGACAAAAGCAAAAAAAAGAAGAGTCAGGTTTTTTGAGTGGAGCCCAAATTCATAGTGATAGAAGAAACCCAATACTTTCTTGGTGACAAAGTAGAAAAGCACAACAAGAAATAGAGCCAGTTTTCTCAGAATTTATAGCTAATGAACAAAACACTGTTCATATCACTGTAACATCCAAGCAAAATCAGTACGTCATTATGCCAGTCAAACACACAGAAACAGGAGGACCTTACCTTTATCCAAAGCAACTGGATAAACTAGACAAGAGGAGGAGGAGGAAAAGGAACCAAGATAAATCCTTGATGGAGCAGGTCAGCAGACAGCTCATGAGCAAACCACCTGCTGTAAATTTCTGAGCATTAGTTTCAGGTGAAACACATAATTGCACCATGGGCTTTTCACACTTGCAGACCTGTAGGACTGTTAATACTCTGGCAGCTTTGCTTTCTTTCCCAAAGGCAGGCTTTCTGTCAAGCTTGAGAGTAAAATAAATCAAAGTGCAGTTAATGCTCACAGATTTGGCAGGACAGAGTAGCCCAAATCATGTGGTGAACAGTCAGCTGCCCAGCCCCACAGCCTAGCAGCACATCTTCACCCCTGTATAGCTTTACAAGGCATCTCAGCTGCATTGAACTGAATGTCAGGAGAACCTTTCTTTTCTAGAAATAGGGACCAAAACACTTTTTAGTTCCTAAATTACCCCACAAGGCCTCCCTCCTTCATCTGGTTCCCCAAATTGTTGTTACCCCACACCCACACCGAATCCTCCCTGCAGACCTGCCTCTTTCCTCACCAGGTGTAAGCTCCATGAGCCCAGCTGGCTCCTAACCCACCCTGCTGAGGGACATGTGTCAATGCCCCCTGCAATGCCCATCACAGCCTTCCTTGCAGGAGGAGGGAGGACACCACTGCATCCCAGGAACAACCCCAAAGCCCCTTAATTTCTGCCTTAATGCTCTGGTTGGGGGCTGCTGTTGAAGGAGTCAAGCTGTAAATCCACTGCTGGGGTACCCGCCCCCAGCTGCTCCTTGGGAGGAAATACCCTTTGCATTGGCAGCATAGTCTGGAGGTGTAAAAACAAGGACATTTTTCAGATGGCAATGTCTAAACTAAGCATCTTTTGAGCCCAAATACTCTTTCACATACTCTCAGTTTCTTACAAACTTTAAAGGGGAAAAAGTGAGATTTCAGCATGCCAGGTCGAAAGGTGAGTTCCTGACATTAATGTCTGAACAAGAGCCTGAGTTCTTGATTTTAATTCCTTTGGAACCTGACGCAGTTCCACACTGACTTGAGTGGAAACTGAACTAGTTTCATTGTAACTGTATGGTTTGACATGACTGTGTAGGTCATTTAATTTCTTTTCATTTTGCAGTTTGAGAGCAGATTGCAAAACTCGGTATTAGCTGAAGCAAACTGATTTTTTTTTTTTTTTTTTTTTTACTGGGTGGATGATTTCAGTAACTAATCAGCAAGGCTCAAATGACAGGCTTGGCAAGTCTTGGACAGTTTTAAATTTCTTCTGTATTGGAACGTGCAAGATTTCAATCCACGTTTCATTGCTATCCCTTCTTCTGGAGTTCAAATATTTCAGTATTTCCTGGAATGCATATGAGCATGACAAATATAATCAGACTGAAATTCACTTTCAAAACATTTTGGCATTACAGATTCAAACCTACTTTTAAGCACAGGCCAGATTTCACGTTCACTCGTGTCCAGGAAGTTCAGAGGGCTCCACGTGCACACCTTGAAAGCAGAAACAAACCATATGAAATTAATGAGATAAGTGTGGGTCCCATCTTTCTATCTGGGAAAGGTGGAGTGGAAAGTTCAAAACCCAAACCTATTTATAAAATCAAGACTATTAATTAAGTGCTGAGCCAGAATGTATCAAAGGCAAAGGAAGTAATTCCATGTGCTCCACTTGGCGTGGGATCAGGCCCTTCGTTTGAAATTTCTCAGGGTGAGGAACATGGAAAAGAACACAGTGTTACCTTCTGCTTTTCAAAAGGCAAAGTCCTGTTTCCAAACTTCTAGGGAAGTTTTCTAACTTTCAGCACGTACCTCCAGATCAGGGAACTGACCCTGAATGATTGCTTAGCTCATTTGAGAATATTTTCCAAGATCTGGAGAGCTTCTGTTTGCAGTCTGTTCTCCCTGGGTTCCTCCTTGCCCTGGTGGCAGAGGCAGCTCTGCTTGATGCTCTGTCCATGTGTCTGTCCTCCCCTGTGTAACTTCACCCCTCTGCTTGGTAACCAGAGGCACACACCAGTGGCTAAACCATGCAGTGCCTGAGGGATGCCTTCCTGCAACCCTACCCAAACCCCTCTACTGGGCTGCCCCAGCTCATTGCTCGTGCTCCCTGCCTTTTCATGGCTGAGATCATTCACCAGAGCTTTAATGATACCTATCACTACTAGAGCCACCAGAAGGATCAACCACGGCAACATATATGACAGATTTTTCTCAGTATTCCCAGGCCTGCCACTTTCCCTTCCCTTCCCCTCATCTTTTCTTTTTCCTTTTATCTTCTTTTATATTCTTTTCTTTTTCTTCTTGTCTGTTCTGTTGTCCTTTCTTTTCCTTTTTTCTTTTCTTTTTACTTTTTTCTCTGTTTTCTTTTTCTCCTTTGTTTTGTTTTTCTGCTTTTCTTTTTTCCACCTTAGATGTAAATCCATCTTTTTTTTTTTTCAGCTTCTTCTAGTGCTGCCAGTAGTTCTTCCTGGGAATATACGTTGCAGCTAATCTCCCTAACCTTAAAGTCACTATCCCAGTCAGAAAATCAGATTAACTTCCTGAACTTCTTGCAATCGCTGCCAGAAAGGCCAAACTCTAAAAGTTTTATACATAAGCAACCACTAGGTACAAAGATACTATCTGTTTATACCCAAATGATCTGTGGAGGTCTTTCACAAGCCCTTTGGGGAGGCTTCTCTCTGGTTCAGTAATGGGAGATTGGGAAACTGCGGTTGTTCATATTGGTTTTACGGGAAAAATAGAATGTCCTCACTTTGCAAAACAATTTGACTTCTCTGCTATGCTGCAACACATGCATTTTAAAATCAACACAATGGCTCTGCAAGACAGACAATGGATTCCATCTGTCTAAACAGAGATGGCCTTTGCTATCAGGTCAGCTCGCAATCTCTCCTTTGTCCTTCTGACTGGAAAGTACCAAAATATGTACAGACAGCTTAAAAGAAAGCAATGGGACTTGCCCCGCATCAAACAAGAAATCTGAGGCAGGCAGATTTTCTGATAGCCCTCGGTTAGCCCAGCAACCACTGGACCAGTCTACTTCATGTGAGGATAAACCCTTAGAAACTATGGAAGCCAACAGAGCTATGACAAATCACACCATTTCAATACCTGCTCCTGTATCTGCTGCCATCAGTCTTCATCCTACCTCCAGAGTTTGGTTGCTGGCTCCTTCTGTGAAGTATTTGAAGCACTGCCTTTGATTTTCTTTGTAGAAAGACATAGGGAATGCACTTGACCAGTACAATTAAGACTGCTTTCAATCATGCAATGTTTATTTTCATAACACTGCAAGCATTTGTATCCAACCTATTCAAATGCATGCTGCATAACATGAAAGAGCATCTATTTCGATTTATCAAGTAACATCAGCTTGATTCCAGCATTCAGCTGCAGACTGAATGCTCGGGTAGTACTATCAAGAACCAGGTATTTAAAAAATATTATCAGCAGAATTAACTTCCAACAATTTCCTACAAAACTCCTAAAAAAATCAGCTCCCTAAAGCCCAGAGAACCAAGCTGGAGAAATTCCAGGCCCGCAAGGAAGCCAGCAACGACCTGCATTTTGCTCCGCAACTACACATACAAGAGATGCTGCTTGCTCTATCAACTTTATCCCAAATCTTGCTATTGCTTCTATTCCTTTTAAAAGCTCATCTAGGTATACTGTTCTACCATACTATTTTAGAACTCTCTTCTGAGTTTTAAACTGCTCCTGATTGTTTTAGGGTCTGATTCTGGGTATTTAGGTATTTAAAGCTGGCAATAGTCCACATTTCTCATAATAAACTACTCGCAAAAAAAGGTTAGGATTTCTGCTTGCTTCAAACACAGTTCAGTAAACGAGTCTTCAACTGATGTCATATACTAACGTGGCTAATAGTGTGGTCATTAATGCAAGCACAAATATTGTATAAATCCTCGTGGGGCATTTGATTTAAGAAACACCTAAATGTTAGATCATATTATAATTTAAAATGTAAGTGCAATGACAAGAGAGAGAAAAAACACTTTTTAATCCTACCAGAGAAAACAAAAAACCCAATGACTTAAGGTTTCCAGATGAGAGCATAGAAAAATATTAATATGAATATGCTTTTCCCATAGAAAGTTAAAGAAATGATGTTTGTGTACCTGGAATGTCTCTATTTTAAAGTATCTCCTGAGAGAAAATACGTTAATAGTTTGTCTATAAGCAAATGACACAATATGGCATATTCAGAAACATGAAAAAAATCATGATGCTGACTTAGGTTCAGACTCAAAGTCCACTGAAATCAATGTGAGTTCTCCTTCACTGCCTTCAAAGGGCAATGGATTAGGCTTTTAACTCTCCAATGCTTATGGCACAAAATAGATCTGTAATGTTTTCTAATAGTTTTCATACTTTAGGAGAATCAATTGTTTGGTCAGAGGTAAAATGCTTTGCAAACGTGCTCTAAAACCCCATAAACGCAGTTGTAAATGCAAAGACGACAGGACAACCAGTGCATTAGAATAACAGAATGGTTTGGTTTGGAAAGGACCTTAAAGATCATCAAGTTCCAGCCCCCCTGCCATGGGCAGGGACACCCTCCACTAGACCAGGTTGCTCAAAGCCTCATCCAGCCTGGCCTTGAACACCTCCAGGGATGGGGCATCCACAGCTTCTCTGGGCAACCTGGGCCACTGCCTCACCACCCTCACAGTGAAAANCAGAGTAGAGGGGGAGAATCACCTCCCTTGACCTGCTGCTAATGCTTCTCTTGATGCAGCCCAGGACACGATTGGCTTTCTGGGCTGCAAGCGCACACTGCCAGCTCATGTTCAGCTTCTCATCCACCAATACCCCCAAGTCCTTCTCCTCAGAGCTGCTCTCAATCTGAAAAAATCAAAACTGAAAAATAAAAAAAACCCCTAAAAATTAACAACTTGTCCCCACCTCAACCCTCACTTGGCCCTCCTTCAATGCTTGATGCAGCCTGTGGCAAAAAAAAAGAGATCTTGTTGCAAAAGTTTAATGGGTCCTTGGCATATGTGTTCCCAGGCATTTTTCTCACACATCTGATCCAAATTCCAGTCGCAACAGAAACATACAGTAATTGAAATGATTGCTTGTCAGCTTTAAAAAGGTAACTGTATCACTGTTTATCAGTGTATTTTTATCACATTGGCCAATATGATGCAGCCCTCTGTGTAGGGAGGTTACCTGATCCTGCAGGAACTGCTCTGAGGTTGGTTGGGTTTTTTTTCACCAGCTAATAGCATTTAGCATTTCACCAGGCCACATTAAACTCAATGTACAAGCAGTTAAGAAAAGTACTGTATCTGGCACTGTTTAATGTCACTGACATGAAATGTGAGCAGCTGTGCCAGCATTCCTGAACTCTGAAAGTACTTTACCTTTCCTCTGTCTTTTTGGCAATTAAATACATTTTAATACATTTTGGGGAAACAAATACATTTTAATACAGTGCTATAATGTTAGGAAGGTCACGGGATTAACTATGTCTTGTGTCATTTAGATACTAAAAGAAATCATGACCATTTTAGTCACAGAGATGCCTGGCTGCCTTTTAGCTCCGGGTTCACCAAGCTGAGGACTTACAGTGCTCTGCGAGTGGCAGAGCTGTGTGAAAACCTAATGAAAATGCTCTCCCCAGTTTTTGAGTATGCATGAACACTCACTACAGGATTTATTCCAACTGCTACATTAGCCTTAGCACACTGTCATTAGACATCTTTGAGCTGAGACATCTTTGACAAAAAAGATGACCAAAATTCTGATTAATATCAAGAGGCATCAAAAGCCTCTGTTTCAATCCACTTAAAAAAAAGAGGATCTTTATACTTTCTATGTAAGTCAAGAATAGGGATATTTTCCCTCTCTCTGCTTGTTTTTATAGTAAAAAAAAAAGAAAATGAAAACATAAGTTTTCTGTGGATTTTCATTTTATAAACCTGAGAAGGAGCATTCGCTTTCCAGCACAGTTAAGTGATCCCTTTTAACAGATGAATCTTACCATGAATACGGCTTCACTGGCCTTTGCACATAGGCTGGACAGCTGCTGAAGCTGGTGAGCTTCTGCTTGGAGGCAACTTGTTCCTCCTGGCCATGAATCAAAAAAGACAAAAAGACCTACTTTTGAATGTCAGTTCTAAGACACCTGTTGCAGACAACCATACAGGAACTTCCAAGTGCGTGAGAAGATCCCGTGGAAGAGATACCAGGAATAAGGTCCGCGCAGGAGCAAGAAAAATCCATTGCCATCCATGTGCCCGTTGTTAGACTGAAATCTTCTTTTGACGCATTAATATATCCCTCAGAGAGATTTTCAGGCTATGCAAAGCCAGCCTGACTCCACCAATTTTGCCGTTTTCTGGGTGATTTATACCTGGTGAAGAGCTTTAGTAGCTTACATGGAAAAGAAAGGAAGACAGCTATCTGAAGAGGGCTGAGGAAACATTTTTCATGGTCAAGATAGTACAAGAACACTGGGACTCCCCAGCGCAGAGAATGGAGCCAAAGGGAACATGGACATGGAGTCAGAACAGAAGCCAAAATGGAAATATCTCTTTCCAATGGTGGTTAGAGCATCCTGGAAAACACCTATAGGTGGGTACAGTTTTGAATCAGACAACAGGTGTGTCCTGTATCTTTCCTTTTTAATCATATAGTGATGTATAAATCAAGTCAAATTAAAACCAATCCCACACACACTCATATCATGGCAGCACCAGCAGATTCCTTTCCAATTTAAGCAGAGAAAAAATCCCAGTCATTGTCAGAGGCAGCTGTGTGTAGTCATTCCTAACTACATCCCTTCCTTGAAATTGGAGGGATCTCAGTTTATGAGGTCCCATGTTGATTTCCAGTTTGCAGTACAAGAGAAAACCATTTTGAAATTACAAGACTGTCAAAATGCAGTTGAGCTCTAGAGACACATATTCCTGAAGATTCCTGGGAAAAATGCAGTAAATTTTCTACATACTTTTTTTCTGCATATATTTGTTATTTTTTTAAGGAAAAAGGGTACTAAAACAGCTCAGATATTATCAAGACAATTATTTCACTGTTCTCCAAACCATCCAAAATTGAAGGACCAAGCCTTGTGAAACGGAAAAATTTCATGATCAGCCTTTGTAACCTACAGGACTTTTTAGGCTTTAAGACATCCATCTATTTAATGACTTCCATTTATTTTTGTCTTGAACAAGAATTAGTCTGTGTGTGAGTGTACGACGGAAACACTGAGAAGGCAAAAGAGTATCTGGATTTCTCTTACTGCAGTAAGCACTGGAGGTGAGACAAAATAATGTGTCTGATTATCCCTTTAGGCATTTGACTGTCAACATAGCAGAGAGAAAAAACAAAAAAAAAAAAAAAGAGAAATACTGTTATGGAGTTAATAGCCTGATATTCAGCTGATTTAAACCAGAATTGCTATGTTAAAGTCAAAGAAGATCTGCCAATTTACTGTAGCAAAGGATGTGGTGATAAGCTATTATCATCACTTGGAAAAGCACAGAAAAAAAAGAAATTTTAGAAATGCTTGAGCAAAACAGAGAAATATTTTACTGTATCTTACGTGTGTGATTCTTAGAAATGAGAAGAAAAAGCCCTTAACAAAGGAAAACAAGCAATTTATTTGTGAATGTTATGTGACAGTGCTAAATAGTTTTCTTTAGGAAACGAAGTTCCGTTCAGTACCAGATTATAACTTTTATGTGAAGCTGAATTCAAACTGCTGCTTTTCTCATGAAAAAAGGGATGTTCCCCTCAGATTAAAAGGAAGGTGGACTATATCAAAACCTCTTCCAGTCCAGTTTCAATTCTTCCCCTACGGTGTCCCTATTCACGATTCAGACTTATTCCTATATTTATTTAAGAAGTCACTCTTCCAGGATCTCATGATGTCTTTAGCACATGGACAGAGTATGGAGTTTGGTGCCAGGAATGCAGTGCAAGAGGGAAAAAAAAAAAAACTGAAAAAAAAGAAAAAGAAAAAGAACACAAAACCACAGAGAAAACAAGCAAACAAATGAACCAAAACACACTGGGCTTCAAAAATGAGGAACCACAGTGGGGTTCCACTGCAATTTGATTATGTAATAACCTCTTTTCTTCCCCCAGAAGGTAATGCAGAGTTGTGAAGTTCAAATGTAATAAAGAGGATGTTGTTCGTTAGAGTGGAAACACAGTGACAAGCTAGTTATAATGCCAGGCCTGTTTCCCATACTTTGGGAGGAATATGGACGTTATGTGATGAGTGTCAATTTGAGTTAGTTTTATTTAGTTCTAGGAATAGAAAGGCTTTGCCTTGCTCCCGAGGTGCACACGACAAAGGTTAGACCCTTCCCATACGCCGAGTTTACTTCAGCTGTAAATTACATGTTGCCACAGAGGAGCATGGCATTTCTTCTGTGAGTGAAGTACTGCCAAACCCGTTTGCAGAGAAGAAACGGCTCTTCTTTAATCTTTTCCTTGCTATTTGTCATGGATCCAATTCTTCCACCTTCTCACAGTGCACAGTGCCCTACTCTTAAGAGCAACCCTGCTGCAGGATATGGTATGACTAAATTTGAGGAAGGTTTGTCAACTCTCACTGTGTTTTAGTCACGTTGGTGGGACTGAGTCAGAAGTTTTGCACAGATTTTAACCTGTGTTTGCCCCACAGTGAAAGGCGCTTTGGATGGCAGCTGGAGTCACAGATAGGGATCAGTACCTATCCACAGAACTAGATCGAGAAGTCTGGCAAGTTCTGGTATTTGCGATCCAGCATGTGGTTTTGCATGGATTAATGTTTAATTAACAGTACCTTGGGTCTTTCTGAATAAAATTACAAAAGACTATTCAGTCACAGTTTGTCTCTCAACCAGTCTTGGAATAGGCTTGTTTCATAAGTGAAGAACTGTCCCAGTTTCAGCTAACATACTGGGATTGTCATGAGCATACAGTGCAATATAAAGACACACTGGTAATTGGGAATACCAGGGAAGAGAAGTGAGTTTTGCAATGGTCACTCCACCTGTGATTTAAAACAGAGATGAACAAAGAGTTCATAACTGATGATTCTGTTCAAAATCAATCAGATCAACCACCAATTTGCACATAAATTATTTTCTACCAAAATAATTGCACAAGACAGCTTTCTGCAAGTGGAAAGTCTAGTATACAGATTTTTAAGGTTCTGCTTCTTTTCACTAAAATTATGTCCTTCTGGGGAAAAACATTTAGGCAATTACTGTAATTATGATATAAAATCCATTTCCCATATGAAGTACAGAAAATGAGTAGCCACATAGGACCGTACAATTACATTTACGCCCTGCTCCCACCCAAGAAGATCTTTCACTCGCACAGTATGAGATTGTTTATTTGATACATCAGTGTTAAAATCATACAAACACACGTGGAAGAAAATTAGGAATTAAATTAGATCTTCTCTTTGAGTCCCATTAGGGGAGCTGGAGGGAGCAAAGAGAGGACAAAGTAATGTGAACTCAGTGTGAAGGAATGTAGCTAATGTTCCTTATCTGACCTCATGCTGAGCCACAGCACCAGTGCGGAGCAGTTCTTCTATGGCATCATCCTCGTAGCTCAGCATGCCCTTCAGTATCTCCACTGTATGCTGTCCAACAAGCGGAGGTGGTTTGGGGTGTGACACAGCAAATTCACTGTATCTGACAGCTGGTCCTGTAAAAAAAAGCAGACAGGAGGGAAATTATTTTCAAAAGCTATCGCCCGTATTTATATCTAAGTGTCTATGTTAGTTTAAAAGAATCTCATTTTCACAGCAGTCTTATCACAGAAATATTATATTCCTGAATTATAGACTAAAAAAAAAAAAATGCAGTTCAGAATAATGTACCAACAAGCCAGTTTTAAGTAGTTCACCCAAATGCACAATTGCTGACTATTCATCCAACATTAAGAAAGTCTTCCCCTTGTTCCCAGTGGTATGTGCACTGGGATGCTCCGAGTCATACTACACCACAGGCGTACCGCTCTCTGCTAGCTGAATGACAATGCCCACACAACACCCAGCCCACACAGCAGGATGTGGCACAGAAACCTCCACTCTGGCTACAGGAGCAAGCAGCGTAACTGTCAGAACGGAATGAAACATCACATTAAGACACCGTTACTGATGTTACCGGACAATGGGAAGCACCATCTCCAGTTAGCAACAGCTCCAGTACCTCTGCACCGTGCTCCATATCCTGCAGATGGACATCAGACGTAGAACTGACATTGCACACAGCAAAGATATTTCCAGCTTGTTTTAAGTTTTCTATCAAAACGATAGGTAGCAGCAGCCGTAAGAAACTCAACAATGGTTATTTACTCTGTCAAGAATAATTTCAAAGGTGGAAATCAGTTACGGAAGCTAAGTGGAGGTGATATAAAGACTTTTATGTCTATTGCAGGGAGTCAGATCTCATTTTTCATCAACCCTCTGTAGTGAACTGAACAGAGATTTCAGTATAGTTCCTTGCAGACTAGTAGCTATACCATTGCTGTCAGTGTCAGAAGACAGAATGAACCACAAATTTACTCTGGGATCAAAACTGAGGTATACACTCAGCTTATGCATAGAAAGACTAACTCTAATCGAAAAACGCAGGACAACAATTTCCCAAATTGTCAGTTGAAAACTTTTAATACAAAATTCAAGAACCTTTGACGCGTTGGACAACTGGCAAAAGGATTCCTCTATTCAGTTATGGTCTTTATCATATATTCAAAAATAATTTACAGAAAAAGTTACACATAGTTACATCTTTGCCTATGACACTACAGCTTTACTTTGAAATGCAAAGAAATACATAGGGCATCTTAACAGGCAGAACTGTGTTCAACTTCTTTCTGAAGGAGTAGGATGCCAGCCAGCAAGGGAAATGAACCACAGCAAGAAGTTATCCTATAAGGGCATGAATAGGGAAGTCCACTACTTGAGTTACTACTTATTTGATGAGAGATGCTGACAAAGGTCATGCAGCATGCCAAAATACGCCATTTTTTCAACAGTCTTCATCAACTGTGATCAAATCATTAATACAGTAAAGATATACACCTAGAAGTGAAACAAAATAATACAAAGGATGCTTAGAAAATCAGGGTTTTTTAAACTGATTTGGTAGCTTCCTGATGAGTATGCTCCTGGAAGATGTCAAGCATGGCTCCTGTGTTTAAAAAAAAAGAAGGTTGAATTGGGAAATTAAGGACCAAGTTATTTAACTTCAAGTTCCATTAAATACTGGAGCAAATAATCACACTCAAAGTACTCAGGAGATGACTAACAGCCAGCATGTATCTATTACGAACAAATAGTGTATGCTCAATCTCGTGTTTCTACCAGGAGAAGGGCTGAAGGTGAGATACATCCCATCTAACTTCAGATGCCAATAGCCTAGATATAGATGCTTAGTTGCTTAGACTCCCTTGGGAGTCACTGCAGATGAAAAGACACAGCCTAGTCTTCTAAGACACTAGTAAATGGCTAAACCTGGCCTACGTTTGTTCACACAGGAGAGGGTAGATAAGTGCCTTAGATGCAGTCCTCTACCACCCAGATACATAGTCAGGTGAGATGACCCTCTGACCACTAGGATGCCAAATCAAGAGCTGACTTTCTGAAAGAAAATTCTTTGCTATTTTCCATTAACTGATTAAAGAAACATGGTCTAGGTAAAACCAGAGCCAGGTCCAACACTGAGAGGGAAATCATATTAAGCAACTTGCTACCTGGAATCTTCTAAAGCAGAAGAACATTTCAAGTGAGCTCCAGAGCAATCTGTTCAGGATGAGGCACTAATCAGTAAATTTTTAGTGGTTTGGCTGATGGAACTCAGATCATACCTACTCATGTTTCTGAGGACTTCAAGCTAAAACTGACTGTGAAGAAGATTTCACAATGACCTGGCTATGCTGAAGAAATGGTCTGATAAGACAGGGTGAAATTCAATAATATCAAGGGGAAGGAACAACATTTAATTATATAAATACAGGGCAGGTGACAAATAGAGAGGTAGGAATAGCTAGGGGTTATTCTAGATCACAAAGTGAAGATGAGTCAACATCATCTCACTGTTGCGAAAAAGGCGTCACGCAGGGATGTACAAACAAGAGAGAAGCCCGTAGGACACATGAAATAATCTTCTTGCTCTAGCTAGAGCTGGCAGGTCACAGCTGGAGCAGTGTCTGGTGTGGAGCCCCCACTGCACAGCCATCTGGAACACCTGAAGAGGTTCTACAGGACAGCAACTGAAAGGATCAAGGAAAACAAGACAAACCAAAAAAAGTGGGATCACAGACCTAAAGAGAAAGGCCAGGGAAAAAACATCTTCAAAACTGACTTCAAAAAACGTAAAACCCAGCCATTATGACCACCAAGCCCAAACTGCCCAAAAATCCATGCAAACTTTCTGCAGGGAAGAAGAAAATCCTTTTTCACATTCATGCTGAATGAGAAATAATTGATTTAAATTGCAACAAAGGACACTGAAGTTAGGTACCAGAAAATAAACTTTAGTGATGGTAGGGGACAGTAAAATGCAGAAAGAGGCCACGCGAGGAGGCTGTGGAGTTCTTATCAATCAGGCCGTTAGGAATAAGAATTATTCTAGCATAGCTGATCCTATGGCTGATCCCTGGTGCTTGCTGATGGATTAGATGATCTCTCACAGTCCCCTTGACTCACTAATATTCATGAAAGCTAAGAAACAGTTCACATCAGGGATAACTTTTCTGTTAACTTATTCCTCTAATTCTACTCACCTAAAACACCCTCAGTTCAATTTTCAGAGGAAATCTCAAGTGAGAGATCAGTACATTTTAAATGGACAGGTGACACCACTGGGCAATATTTGTATTAATTCCCCTTCCTAGAATGGACTGAGGGCTGAACTGGTGCTAGTGCAAGCCACAGGAATGATCTGTTTCTGCCAACTGAAATGCTTCTGAAGAAAATTGCAGAGCAAAAATGCCCCTTAGAGGTTTATTAGTCAAGAAATTCAACATAGCCACAAAACTATTAGGCAATTCCTATTAAAAGATACAAAAAAATACAGATATAAAGCAATCTTATTTCAGATGTGTGTATCTGAGGACTCCTTACACCAAGAAACCAGCAAACCCTCAAAGGAACTAGTTTAGTAGCTATACACTTTTCACTTGCTTGTGGAGATTTTTGCTATTATAAAAATGGCGTATCTCAAACCCTGGGAGTTTTTGCAGCGACATCAAAAGACACAGAATAAAACCTCTAATGAGAGAAAAACAAAATTGACATTAAGTGTAGAACAGGCATAGAATGCTTCATACTTCCCAAAGAAATCAATCTTACAAACTACAGCATGCTAGAAAATTGCAAAGCAATTATAAAACCAGTGTCTTCCTCGAGCTTTTATTGTGTGATGCATAATTCATCATGCTACTTTTCACTTTGATAGAGTTATAAAGTTATCTACGTTCATTCAAAGGAGCTACTTGCTAATGATCCATCATTAACGATTCTCTGTTCTTTCCTTGTGTAACTTCTACTTGGCTTCTGTGTCAATTAGGAGGGTGCAAAGCTTGCCAGTCAGGCTTCAGCAATCCCATGCTCCTACCGAACAACAACGTTCCCAGAGAGCAACCAGCAGAATGCTATGCAAATGCTAATTAAACACAACTGCCTTATGAGGAAACCATCCCCTGAGGCAGAGAGGGGTGAACTGCTTTAATTAAGGTCAGAAGCATTTGCATGTGGGTGAGTTACAGGGAGCTTTGCAGATGAAAACAGGCCTTTGCTGGGGTAGAAGGAGGGTTACCGGTTGGAGGAGATAAGACAGCAGTCACCTGTGCATAGCAGGACACTGTACTCAATTCAGCCATGAAGTTAAAGGGACACATATGGTCACCTGAAAAAAGGAATGAAGGAATGAGTGGTAGCTGTGTTTTACCTTTGTTCTGTTGAATTAAAAGGAGCCTGCTTCTCTTTTCACTTTGATTATCTTTGCCAGTAAACCAAAGAACTCTTTCATCACATTTAAATTCTAGGCTTATTATTATCATCATTTTTGACTTTGGCACATTGCTAAAATACACGTTGTGCACACCACGCAATGTACAAGACTTAGCAGTGCAACAATAAATCAAGATTTGTACCAGTTGCAACCACAATGACAACGGCACCAAGATATCTTGAAAACTTGGTGCTTGAACTCAACATCTTCATAATAAATTCTATTTACTTGGTGCTATCTACTATAGTATTGCTAGGCATCAAACTGAGCTATTAGGTTAAGACATACTAGACAGATTAAAGCAAAAGACAAAAAGGAGACGATAAAACCACTGAAACTGGTCCACAGGAAGAATGAAATGCCTTTGAACATTCACCCTAAACAGGTGGCAGTCTTTGCAATGTGTCCCTGAGCATTGCTGAGATTTGGGGCTGCAGGAACAAAGTCAGTTTTGCTCTACAAGTAGCAGAAATTAAAGCTGAATTTGAATTATATTAAAGGCACAAAATACAGTACACAGAAGTGGATAAAGGTAATAACATTTGCCTTCTCCTGACAAATAGCAGTTCTGCAGCACTGTGCAGCAGTCACTGGAAAACACTTTCTCTACAGCACACGTGAAAGCATATTGAAGCAATCGAACTCTCAAACTATGTGGAAGGAATAAGGCCTGGGGACAGCCAAGCTCAGGGAAAATATTTGTTGTTATTCAAGTGGGACAAGGAAAAGAAAAGGGGAGTTTGAGCTAATGTATGTATATACATTCTGCTTGCAACATATCACCTCCATCTGCAAAACAGAGCAACAAGAAACTCAACACTGCTTGTTAGGTAGTTCTACCCTGGCTCACAGCTTATATACATGTAGGAATCCCATGAAAACAAACCAAACACTTGTGCCTCTTCCAATAACATAGTGTTGCTACATAACAGTTTTGCAATTCTAATGAAATATCATCAACTCTCAACAGCGATGGCCCAGGGCCAATATATTTGCACCCAGATCCCATATACACTACAGGTCAAGTGTTCGCANTACCTGTCGTAATGGTGATCTCAGTGGAAGGCATGAGTCACTTCCAGTGTTTGTGAGTCACCAAGCCCAATCCAAAGACTTAGATAACAGCCTTGTGGAAGAATTATGACATGTAATAGAAAACACCATAATTCCATTAATTTTAAATCCATCTGTAGGCTATTGTACCAGAGTGCTCTAGAAGTGGCTTTAAGATTTTGTAGGGAACGTATTATTATCTGTAAAATTCTGTAGAGGTTTGATCTCTCTAAAGCCCTGGCTTCGTTTGGCGTTGTTTGTCACCTTGTGGAGCAGACTCTCCCAATGAAGACTCATACAAGGATGTTCAAGTGAGATTCCTTCCAACTTCACTTTCAGCCGAGCTCCTCCTTCCCTCACTGCAGCTTCCACTTTCTCCCCCACTTAGAGCACAGCCACACAAAGTGTTCACTTGGCATCCAGCACAGCTGAGAGGGTGGAAAACTTTGGCAGGATGAGTAGGAATGAGTAACTGAGATTGGAGAGGATGGACAAACTTTTTCAGATGGTAATAAAAAAATAAACCTTGTTCTAGGTGCCAAACAAACACAGACATGAATAAATCAGTAAGCACTAGCACTGAACAGTAAAATCAGTAGTACAGTAAGTAGTATCAATATTAGAAATAGCTACAAGCCATCTGTTTACCTTTTCTCATTTGGCCAATGCTGACCGCCATGGGAGAGCCATTGGGACTGTCCAACGTCACAAGTGTTGAGAATGCAAAAACTGAATCGTTGTGAGGGGAATGAGTTGACAGGCTGAGCAGAAACATAGTTTATGTGTGATAGCCATACATGGGTGTCTAAAAATCAGGCCACTTTTAAACTCACTCTTAGGCACTCAAAGCATCCATTACTTAATTCTTAAAAGCCTTTACCAAGTACATTTATAAAAGTACTTTCTTACCTGAAGCTGCACATACAGAAATGCATTAAAAAACATTNCAATGACAACGGCACCAAGATATCTTGAAAACTTGGTGCTTGAACTCAACATCTTCATAATAAATTCTATTTACTTGGTGCTATCTACTATAGTATTGCTAGGCATCAAACTGAGCTATTAGGTTAAGACATACTAGACAGATTAAAGCAAAAGACAAAAAGGAGACGATAAAACCACTGAAACTGGTCCACAGGAAGAATGAAATGCCTTTGAACATTCACCCTAAACAGGTGGCAGTCTTTGCAATGTGTCCCTGAGCATTGCTGAGATTTGGGGCTGCAGGAACAAAGTCAGTTTTGCTCTACAAGTAGCAGAAATTAAAGCTGAATTTGAATTATATTAAAGGCACAAAATATAGTACACAGAAGTGGATAAAGGTAATAACATTTGCCTTCTCCTGACAAATAGCAGTTCTGCAGCACTGTGCAGCAGTCACTGGAAAACACTTTCTCTACAGCACACGTGAAAGCATATTGAAGCAATCGAACTCTCAAACTATGTGGAAGGAATAAGGCCTGGGGACAGCCAAGCTCAGGGAAAATATTTGTTGTTATTCAAGTGGGACAAGGAAAAGAAAAGGGGAGTTTGAGCTAATGTATGTATATACATTCTGCTTGCAACATATCACCTCCATCTGCAAAACAGAGCAACAAGAAACTCAACACTGCTTGTTAGGTAGTTCTACCCTGGCTCACAGCTTATATACATGTAGGAATCCCATGAAAACAAACCAAACACTTGTGCCTCTTCCAATAACATAGTGTTGCTACATAACAGTTTTGCAATTCTAATGAAATATCATCAACACTCAACAGCGATGGCCCAGGGCCAATATATTTGCACCCAGATCCCATATATACTACAGGTCAAGTGTTCGCAGTGTGCAATCGGCTGGTTATGAAACTGGCCTAAAGGAGAATCATCAGGAAACAAGCAGTGACTTTTAAGGCAATGAAATGGAAAACAATACAGAATAAGGCAGCAAGAGGGGTTTCATATCTGCCATGAAGGACATTTGGGCACTAGAAGTGATGTTACCAGTAGACTGGGAAGGTTTCCTTTTGAGTGTCTGGTCTCCTCCCTTTGGTCCTAGTAGTGACTCCTGTTAATCTGTTGTTCACAGCTGAGAAGATGGGGTGCCCAAGCACACAGTACAGCCCAACTTGACTACCCCGCCTTTACACCGGGCTTCTTCCCCTTGATGAAGCACAAAGTGGAAAAGTACACACAGACAATAAAGCTTATTAAAAAGTCCTGCTAGCATGAGTAGTCCACACAGGCTCCAAGGAAACCTCCAGAATGAATGATCTGATCCATCTTAACTGGGGAACCCTCACATTCTTCTACTTCTTACCACAGATCTGAAAGTTTGGGAGCTTGGGGGACTCTTACAGAATCTATTTAATCGCTGGGAAAATCCTTTCCTTTTGCATTACATTAGAGCTGGTAATTTACCTTTTAAGAACAACTCATAATAGATTTTAAAAAAAAACAATTGAAGAGATGATATTC